>CBVK0100603738.1:0-16586 GCA_900067695.1 Picea abies | reverse complement strand
CAAATTGACAAGAGGAATTGTGGGCTATTTTAATTTTAAGGGCCTTGTGTTGATATGATAGCACAATTAGAATTCAACCAGTTTATATTCATTTATTACAATATGAAACAGGTAAGAAGTCAGTCGGGTTGGTGATATAAAAGTAAGTGAAATCTGAAGATGTGAATCCACCAACTTTCGCACCTAGAAATTTTCTGAAAAACGATTAATACATACTAAGTATGTACTTTGATAAAGTATGGGCATGAGATTTTATAGAGCATGTACGGATCCCTCATTCCATACCTAGCCACTTTTTGGATCGCGGGTTCTCGGTTTGGAGGGCTCAAAATTGGGCCTTTATTGCTACATTTCCTACAAATAGCACCCAGAGTTCCATGATATACAAATTGACAGGCGAACTCGCTGGCTCAACATTGCACTTCTATTGTTTTGTGTCTTCTAAAAAAGACTCGGAGGAAATGAGTAATACATACTAAATATGTACTTTTATAAACTATGGACATGATATTTTATAGAGCATGTACGGATCCCTCATTCCATACTTAGCCACTTTTTGGATCTCGGGTTTTTGGGCTGGTGGGCTCAAACTTGGTCCTCTATTGTTCTGTTCCCTACAAACAACACCCAGAGTTCCACGATATACAAATTGACAAGAAGACTTGTGGATTGGCTAGCTCAACATTGCACTTCTATTGTTCTGTGTTCTCCAAGCAGCAGTCAAACTTCTGTGATATACAAATTGACAGACGGACTCCGTGATTGGAGGGCTCAAGATTGCCATTGTTTATGGATGGTCATCTCTATCAACTATCTAACATTATCAAAAAACATGATTTTCAAATACTAAATTATTTATATTAGATATTGATATTGTACAATTTAATTACATAAATTATCAATATTGAACCCGCCTATCCGATAACTCACCTATTCGGAAAACAGCGAGACAAAAATTTTGTACAATATGAAATGGGGAAGCGGTCGGTCAGGATGAAAGGTTGACTTTGGGAATGAAAGGTTGACTATGGTTGACATGGTTAATTATGTTTGACCATGACCATTGACAATTATGGTTGACTAATGTTGATAAAAAAGTTTGATCAGCTAGGTTTCCCACTCTTGGAATAATAGAAAAACAAATTCATATCCAACGAATGAAATTTTGGTAGATTATCATTTCATTGTGTAGCCCTCATTTGTCATGCATTTTTCATATTTAAAATTTGAGCTTGTATGCTCAATATATCTAGGTTTTTGTCTAACCTCCAAAAAAAGTACATTTTTTCATGCGCAACATAACTAAGATATTCTCGAAACCATGATTATCTTATTGGAACCATCATGATTTTCTTGAAACCACACTCCATTTTCTTGGTTCTCCACACATAGCATTTTCTTAGTTCTTGATTTTCTTGATTCTCCATCCTTGTTTTCCGACTTCCCACAGTTAGTCTAATTTTATCTTGCATGGATACCTCCCCATTCACCTTACCCCGCTCCACATTAACTTACTCCCTTTCCACTCCTCTCCTTTTACCTCCTTTCCCATACTTAACCATTTTTAAACACTTGCGGACCTACACTCCTTTATTCCTCACCTCACCTCACCTCTACATGATATTACCCCTCACTCCCTTACTCTCTTCTCCCTCATGAACTTCTTCACTCCCTCGTGTGGACCTCCTCCATGTGGACCTACTCTCCTCACCTCCCCTCACTCAGCATCCTCATCCCTCATTCCCTTATTTCTCCTTCCTCACCTCCCTCACTCCTTCCACACTCGCTTTAGTCTCCCATTTCTCCAACACTTAACCATATTTCATAAGATTTCACTCCCCCAACTACATTATGACACATGGCAATGCACTATTTTTTACACACGGCATCCAATGGGAACGCTACACATGGAAACCTATGGAGGTATGACACATGGCAGACATATGGCACCATACAACTTGTGACACGTGGCAACAAATGGAGATATGACGTGGAAGATTATTGACCTATCACAAAAAAACACATAGTGACATTTGAACTATTGACTCATCATGTTGACTGGACATGAGGTGGAGGTTTACTGAGTATTCAAAATATTAATTATTTAACTAATTACCTATGGAAGGTCGAATTGTAAAGTCTTCAAATTCTCCTCTTAGGTGTATGGTACACCTTTTTAATATATACCATTAATTCTCCAAGAGTCCCATGCATATGGGATTAAATTTTTATAACAAAATTTGAATTTCTAAAGGAGGAAGGAGAATTCAAATCAAGGGCCTATATTTCCTGGTGAATATTGATCAACGATTGCTAAGCCTTCATCTTCTGAAGGTCGTATCTTGAGATCCAGCAGTCAAAATTGTGCAAAATTTACCTCGATGGGAGGTAATTCGATGAGGAAGATGTTGGAACAACTTTCAAGAGATGGAATTGGCTATATGTTTCTCAGAAATTGAAAGAACACTCATAAACATTTTTATGCCTTGCTAAGAAATCTGTTTGACAACTCAACTTCCCAGGGTCATATACTGAGATCCAGAACTCCAAATTGTGCTCAAGAGGACTCGTTGGAAATATGAAAGTATGAATATTTCATTTAGAATGTTTTCCATGGATGAAAGAACAAATATATTACTCAGAAAATTAAAACACGGTCCACTTTTTTTAAAGGCAATCAATTTGAAAAATTGATAATAAAGTTTATTAAATAAACTTTATTAAAGGAATAAGTGGGACCTACCTGGAGGCACAAATTTCAATGACATAATTCATTAATTAGACTTAAATTAAGGATTAATTAAAATTGTTTTGCTCCATAAAGGAATTATGGAAAGTTCTAGAAAGGAAACCCTAACTACTCCAAGAACATGGAAATACAATTTTAAAAAGGGCAAGAGAAGACACTATCAAGGGGTTAGAAGTAATAGGTTTCTATAGTTGTGAAGAGTATGGAAGAAACAAAGATTTATATTTCCAAGATTCTTTAAATTTTCATGCTAAAACTTTCCTACATACATGTTCTTCTTTATGTTTCTTTCCATCAAATCTTTCATGTATTATGAGACAAACAAGAAGATTTGGGTTTCAACAGTTATTTCTCAAAATCCTTTAGTCATCTTGTAATATTTTATGTCGAAAGGAACAAGATCTTTCCTTGTAAAAAGGAAATTGCAGTTTAATTATAGTTTATCAAGTTTTCATTAAAATTGTTGAGGCTACAGAGACAACTTTCTTTTTCTCACAGTGTTAAATTTGTCATATGAGGGATATTATTATTGATTCCTCTACAAAGAGCTATTTTGGGGAATAACTTTAATGAATTCTCAAGACTTGATATTTTGAGCATGAGATGTTTAAAGTGTGCCTATTATATTATTTATTGATTTTTAATGATGCACTCTTCTAAAGTTATCTAATGACATTTCCATCTTTGTTTTTCCATTCTTCTTGCAAAGTCATAACATATTCTAGGTTCGTTTTATCTTACAAGAAAGAAAGAATGTATGTTGAATGGAGACTCCAAAACCTTCTAGACACAAATCTCTGATGACACACTTTATCTTATATTTTCTTTAAATTATCTGATGTGAATTTGTATAACTATATATAAGGGTTTTATGTTTGTATATATTAGATTTTTTGGAATAACTCTCAGGGTTTTCTCTTTAGCATTCACCTTTTACATTAATTGCAAAACCCTACAAAGAATCTTCCAATATTTCATTCAAAGAGGAGTACCACCTCTCTAAAAATGCAGGGGGATTCATATCTTTGTGAGGTTGATCTTAAGACCGTATAATAGTATTTTAGATCAACAACCATGACCGTCGTTGATTGTGGATAGATTAATAATACATTCATAAAGTAGTAATACATTGACCTTACTCACCTTTGTAATTGTAATTATTTGGACCTTAATGACCTCAGTAATGCATTACTAGAGTATTATTACATAGCCTAGGTCGAACATAGCCTATGTATTAATATCGTCACAATGTGATGACAGGGTCATAGCCCTGTTGTCACAAGGCTATGTTCGTCATATTAATAAATACATTACTAAAGTAATAATACCTTAATAAATGCATCATTAAAGTAGTAATAAATTAATAATACATTAATTGGTAATGACCATGGTTGAGTATGGTTGACCATGACCATGGTTAAATTTGGTAGACCTTGGTTGACTTTGGGAAGGAAAGGTAGACTATGGTCTACATTGTTAATTATGTTTGACCATGACCTTGGTTGACCATGACCATCATTAATTGTGGATACATTAATAATACACTAAAAAAGTAGTTATACATTGACCTTACTAACCTTAGTAGTACATTATTAGGACCTTAATGACCTTAGTAATACATTATTAAAGTATTAATACATAGCCTTAGTAAATAACCTAGCTCAAACATAGCCTTAAAAAATATCCTAGGTTGAACATAGCCTTATTAAAGTATTGCTACATAGCCTTATTAAAGTATTGCTACATAGCCTTAATACATAGACTTAATAAAGTATTAATACATAGACTTAGTAATTAGCCTAGGTCGAACATAGACTATGTATTAATATCATCACAATGTGATGACATGGTCATAACCTTGTTTTCACAAGGCTATGTTTGTCACATTAATAAATACATTACTAAAATATTAATACCTTAATAAGTAAATTATTAAAGTATTAATACATTAATACATTAATTTATAATGACCATGGTTGAGTATGGTTAATTATGTTTGACCATGACTATCATTAATTATGGATATATTAATAATAAATTAATATAGTAGTGATAAATTGACCTTACTAACCTTAGTAATACATTATTAAGACCTTAATGACCTTAGTAATAGATTACTAAAGTATTAATACATATCTTTAATACATAGACTTAATAAAGTATTAATACATATACTTAGTAAATAGCCTAGCTCGAACATATCCTATGTATTAATACTGTATTAATATCGTTGCAATGTGATGAAAAGGTCATAGCCTTGCCATCAAAAGGCTATGTTCATCACTTTGCGATAATAAGGCTATGTTTGTAACATTGCGACAACATGATATTTGCGTCACATTGTGATGACAAGGCTATGTTCCTCACATTGTGACGATGGGATATTGTTGTCACATTGCTACGACATGATATTTGCATCAAATTGCAATGATGAGGCTATTTTCATCACATTTCGATGACAATGATATGTTCGTCACATTGTTCTAACAAGGATATGTTTGTCACACTACAAAGATAAGGCTATTTTTGTTACATTGCAAGGACAAGGCTATGCTCCTCACACTGCAATGGCAATTCTATGTTTGTCATATTGCGAAGACAAGGCTATGTTAATCACATAGTGATGACAAGGATATGTTTATCATAGTGTGACAACAATTCTATGTTCGTCACATTGTGATGATAAGATATTTGCATCTCATTGCGAAGACATGATTTTTGTGTCACATTGCGACAATATGATATTTGCATCACATTGTGATGACAAGATATTTACATCACATTGCGAATACGAGGCTATGTTCATAACATTGTGATGACAAGGCTATGTTCGTCACATTGTAATGATAGAGCTATGTTCCACACATTGTGATGTTACTATGTTTGTCAGATTGTGATGCGATTATGTTTTTCACATTGCAACATTACTATGTTTGTCATGATGCAAGATTTGTTTTTTTTGGTCACATTGTAATGGTTATGTTCATCACATGACAAGGTTGGTTTATGCTTGACCCATTACAAAGGAAGTTTTGCTCAAGTTTTAAAAAAAAAAAATAACAAATTTTTCCTTTGTCACAAAGATAGGAACTTTGAATTCATGTGATGTATTACATAGAAGACAACTTAGAATCATATTTTTCTAACAAAATTGATAAATATTTAACTTTACAACTGATGATTTTTAATTATTCTAAAGACATTGATAGAAAATCATCTTGAACTTTGTAAATGATGAATTATATTTGTTCTAAGGAAATTGATAGTAAATATAATTGATTTATACTTATTCTAAGGACATTGATAGCAAATCATTTAATAATTTATACTTGTTATAATAACATTGATAGCAAATCATATAGAACTTTGTAGATGATGACTTATACTATTATAAGGAAATTGATAACAAATCTACTTGATTTATACATTACAAATGAAGGATTATATTTGTTCTCAGAACATTTAAAGGACAATTGATATTTGTTCTAAGAACATTTAAAGGAAATCACCTTGTTTTATGACGACAGCTCGCACTCCTCGGAGCACGTTGCTCACACAGGATCTTCTTTCGTCCACATCCCAAAGAACTCAAAGGTTCTTTAGATTCCCTATCGGGGACCTTCCTTACCCACAACAACTCCCTGATTGATCTCCCTAAATGATCGGGAAACCAGATCTCGCGATTTCGCAAGTCTCATGGTCACGCACCTCGTGCTTCGAAACCCGATGGGTAAATGTCAACGCCTCCAATTCCTATCAGGAATCCTTTCATCGGGATTTCAGCACCTACGATGTCGACAACAACTTACTTCACTGATCCCTGACTCCCGATATACCGATACACCTATGCACATGTGTGGGGTGACCTTTCCACCTCCCGTCACCTCTGTCCGGATTTTGGAATTCGCAGGATCGCGAGTCCTGATGATAAAGGTTTTGAGTATTTCCTTTCTCCAATTCTTGATATAGTATGTCACCTGTCCTCCACTAATTCTTACTATGGCCCACACGACCCCTCCGTCGGGATATCGCGTTTCGTGATTCCAAGCAGCAAGTGTTTCCTGTCTTCAGAAACCTCGATTCTCTGATCTCTGACTCCTCGGGATCCCCTAACACGTGTCCCAATGATGAATGGTTCTGATCTTGTCGGGATTTCGTGGATCGCGATTCTGGATGTTATGATTTCTTTGCTTCCGAAATTCACGAAATGTTGAATTCCAATGCCTCTATTCACTAGAGCCTAACCCCAGTGCAGCTCCTACAAATCTAACGGCTAATAGGATTTCAACTGCTGATCCAATGGATCACTAGTTTTTCGAGCTCGGACTTCGATATGGCTGTAACCTCCCTGTACTTCCACAAGATCCAGTGGCCCTCAGGACTTCGTGAAATCTCCTTAGAGAGTTTCGACCATCCACTCTTCCTTTTGTGAATCCATGAAATGAAGAAGTACCTCCCCCATGGGACTCGTTCACTCGCTCGCCAACCTGTGAGGCTTCGTTTGGCTTCCAATAGAAGCTTCTCTACACTTACCCTTCACTGAAAGTGAGGCCTACTCCTCCTGAGCTTTTCCACGACTTCAGTCTTCTCTGTCACCTCTTGCATGCACTCCTTGCAGCAACCCTTCAACCTCAATTGAGTGTTGAATTCTCTCGACTTTGCGCACTCCTGCAGTAGTAGTCTTTCAATACTTCACTCAAGTTCGCAACCTTGAGGCTTTTATCTGGCCTGCACACTCCTTGCACGGCACTGTATCTAACTACACCCTCGAGACGAATGAGAACAAAAGTTACCTCTAATTGAACCTTTTTTTCAATGTACTCCTTGTAGACAAATTCGACTGCACTCCTTGCAGGAATCCTCTAGCTCAATTAGAGAAACACTTGAAACTCATTCACTCTTCCTCTTAGACTTCAATTCCCCATGAAATCACATACACAACATATAACAACAAATGTATGATAGGAAGAAAACATTCATGAGCATAACATCAATACACAAAGAAATAACACAAACCATGAAGTTGAATCAAAGCTTTCTTTTATTAATTCAAATGTTTGTACATGGGTGTTCTTCATACACTATTCTCTGCTTGCTCTTCTGTTTCTTCTGAATGCTAATGTTACAATGATACAACGAGGGTGTCTATATCCATTTTCCCTCTTGGACTCTAAAGCTATCAAATCTAAAATTAAAATCCCTATCTACCAGCATTAACTACATTAAATGTCGACTATCTACCTAAGGACGAGAGCTATCTGCTCAAGGCCCATTTACAATGTACAAGTGTGCCACCTCTTAAATGACTCATTTAAGATTTTGCACAACAGTCCCAAAGCATTTTCAAAATTTGTGCTGGCATGTCCAACTGTCTTCCACTCCACGCTGGCTCACCTGATGTGCTGGCGATGCTCCTGCATCATACTCCTCGGCTTGAAAACTTTCATGGGCCCCTGTCCATGAGCTCCTGCATGGTCTATCCATGCTTCTGAATCTCTACTTTGGTCACCCAGTTGGCATCTTCCACTGGGTGGTTCTTCCACTTGACCAGGTACTCATAGTATTCTTTCCTCCTGGTCTTCTTACCCACTCTCTTGTCCAGTATGCATTCCATCTGTGGCTTCTCTGCAACTAGCAATTGTTTCATCCACTGGATCATTGGCTGCTTAGTTCTAGTCTCTACTTCTCCAGCCCTATATGGGTATAAATCTGTGACATTGAATATCAAAGATATTCTGATGCCATCCGACAACTCGATCTCATAAGCATTCTCTCCAAATTTTCTCAAGACCTTGCATGGCCCAATTTTATTCATTTTCAACTTATTGTATGTTCCCCTTGGGAACCTTTCCTTCCTCAAATGTGCCAGGAATAGATCACCAACTTCGAACCAAAGTTGTCTCTGATGCTAATCTTCTCTGCACTTGTATTCCTGATTCGACTTCAACAATCGCCCCTTCACTCTACTGTGAAGTTCCTTCATCACCTCAACAAACTCTTATGCACTAGCGCTGCTAGTAGCAGTCTGTTCTGAATCCATCAATTCAGAAACTCCTCTTGGTTGCATTCCATACAAAATCTGAAATGGACTTTTTCCTGTGCTCCTGTTCACTAAGTCATTGTATGCAAACTCTGCCTGTGGTAATATATTATCCCAACTGCTATGGTGCTCCTCCACTAAGCTCCTCAGCAAGTCTCCCAGACTCCTGTTCACAACTTCCGTTTGTCCGTCTGTCTGTGGATGATAAGCAGAACTAAACGCTAGGTTAGTTCCCATCTTTTTCCATAAGGTCCTCAAAAAATGCCCTATGAATTTGGTATCTCTGTCCAAAACTATGTTTTTCAGTAATCCATGAAGTCGAATGACCTCCTTGAAAAATAGATTTGCGATGTGTGTTGCATCGTTGGTCTTCTAGAATGGGATAAAATGTGCCATATTAGAAAACCTATCCACTACTACAAAGACGGAATCAACACCTCTTTGCCTCCTTGGCAATCCTAATACGAAATCCATGCTTATCGCCTCCCATGGCCTCTCTGGTATGGGCAATGGATGGTAAAAACCTACATTCTTCTTCCTTCCCTTCGAATGCTGGAAAATTCTACACCTGTCAACAAATATCTTGACATCTATTTGCATTCTCAGCCAAAAATATGATTCATTCAACTTCGCGAATGTTTTGTCATGGTCAAAATGTCCTGCTAATCTACCACTGTGCTTCTCTTTCAATAGATTCTTCCTCATGGAGCAATTTGGAATACACAGTTGATTGCCCCTGAATAGCAATCCTTCCTAGATCATATATTCTATCCAAGGACTCCAATCCCTGAGAACTGGATTCTCAGCTGCTTCATACGCTTCTCCAAAGTCTGCATCACCTGCGTACATGTCCCTGAGATTTTCAAAACCCAATGTTTTGACTCGGAACTCCTGTAACAACAAACACTTTCTACTCAAAGCATAAACCACTATGTTAGCAGTACCCGAAATATGTTTAATCACAAACGTGAAATTCTACATATACTCTACCCATTTTGCATGTTTCTGATTCAACTTCTCATGTTGAGTCATAAACTACAATGCATGATTATCACTGTACAATACAAATTCTTTCGGGATCACGTAATGCCTCCACTTCTTCAGTGCCTGTATGATAACATAAAATTCCTTATCATACGTGGAGTATTTCAGTTTCACCTCATCGAGCTTCTCACTGAAATATGCAACCGGCCTGTCATCTTGACTCAAGACCGCTCCTATAGCAAACCGACTTGCATCACATTTCACCTGAAATGTTTTCTTGAAATCCGGCAACACTAGAACCAGTTGTTTCATTATCATCCTCTTCAACAGATTGAAGCTCTTCTCAGCCTCTGTTTTCCAGTGAAAATATTTATGTCACTTCTTCACTGTGTCCATCATCGATGCACTAATTTCACTGAAATTCCTGATGAATTTTCGGTAGAAACTAGCCAAGCCGTGAAAACTTCTCACCTCGAAAATATTTCTCGGTGATGGCCAATTCTTGATCACTTCCACCTTATCCATATCCATCCTCAACTCATTCGCCGAAATAACAAAACCCAAATAAATGAGTTCTATCTTCATAAATGAAGATTTTTTTATGTTAATCAACAACTTCTCCTGCTGTAGCTTCCTCATCACTATGGCCAAATTCTTCAGGTGTTCAGCCTTTGATTTACTATAAATCAGTATGTCATCCAGATATACGACGACAAATGTTCTGATGAATTCCCTCAGGACTTCATTCATCAACCTCATAAAGGTAGTTGGTGCATTCGTCAAGCCAAATGGCATGACAAGCCATTCATACAAACCTTCGTTTATCTTGAACGTTGTTTTCCATTCATCACCTTCTCTCATACGAATCTGGTGATATCCGCTTTTCAAATCTATCTTTGAAAAATACTCTTCCCCACTTAGGAAATTCATCAGATCATCCATTCTCGGTAGTGGAAACCTGTATCTGATGGTTATCATTTTTATCACCCTCGAGTCGGTACACATTCTCCAACCTCCATCTTTCTTCGGACTAAGCACTGTCGGAACAACACATGGACTTAAGATTTCTCTGACTAATCCTTTGTCCAACAACTCCTGGACCTGCCTCTTGACCTCTTCATTTTCTTGCGACGTCAATCTATATGCATCTTCGTTCAGAAAACTAGCTCCTGGTATGAGGTCAATGTGACGGCTCACACTTCTCATCGGTGGCAGCGAATGAGGTAATTCATCCACTATGATATCAGTGAACTCTTCCAGTAGTTCCTGAATCTCCTTTGGTAGATCGTCCACTCTTGTGCTAGTCAGAACAATCCTCGGTTTCTTGACCACAAAGAATTGTGGATCCTCCTTCTTTTTAACTTCTGTAAGAAGTTCCTTCCCACTCATGAGAAGTACTGTGTTGTTTACTTTCGGCTTCACCTCCTTATCCTTTATCAGAAGCAACATATGGGTTCTCCCATTCTTCTCCAGGGTATATGTGTTCATTCATATTGCCATGGTCTACCCAACAATAAATGACATACATCCATAGGAATGACATCACAAAGTACTTTATCATTATACCCTCCTATTTTAAATTCAACCAAGCATTGTTTAGTAACAGTTACCTGGTGTCTGTTTTGTAGCCATGAAAATTTGTATGGACTTGGATGATCAATTGTCTCCAGCTCTAGCTTTTCCACCATCTCGGTTGAAATGAGATTATCCATGCTACCGCTGTCCACAATAACCTTGCATACCCTATCCTTGGTCTTGCAAGTTGTTCTGAAAAGTCTGGTCCTTTGAGCTGAGTCCTCCACCTCCTTTCCGGGTGTTAAGAGAACTTTACGCATCATCAGTGACCTTCCGCCTTCTATGTCTTCGGCCTCAACATCCCGCTTCTATGCTTCGGCGATGTGAGATTCTCCAATGTCTTTCTTTTTCTCTGGACACTCGAATGACTTTTGCTCATTCTTACCACATGTGAAGCATGTGATCACTCCACCTCTTCCTCTTCCTCTACCTCTGGTACGAGGAAAAGTGTTTGCATCAGCATAATCTCCTCTCTGCTCATTATGCTGCCCTCTCTGTTTGACATATGGCCCTCTCTGTGAGGTTCCACCTCTCTTAATATTACCTTGAGGCTTCTTCCATTCCTCCTTGGGCTTTTGGTATTTGTCTTGGGCAACTGAATTGCCTCTGGGCTGACTGCTGTCTTGCCCTCACTGACCTTGCTTATGGATCAGCTTTTCTTCCACTTTCAAAGCCATCTGATAGGCATCCTCCACAGTTCGGATGGTCGCCATACTCAATTCATCCTGAATATCGTATCTCAGACCATTCATATATCTAGCAACCTTCTCATCATCGCTCTCCTGATGACCTGCTCTGATGTTCAGTCGATAGAATTCCTCAGTGTATTCTTTCACTGTTATCAGCTTTTGTCTCAAGTTTTGCATCCTCCTGAACAGAGTAATTTGATAGTCTCTTGGGATGAACTTCGCCTTCATCTTTGCAATCATTCGATCCCAACTCTTGATCTTTTGCCTGCCTTTGGAACATCTGTCAGCTTGTATCTCATCCCACCATAATTCTTCATGTCTCTTCAAGCATGTGACAACATATCTGACCTTCTTATCCTCTTCGATATCTTCGTAGTCGAAGTAAGTGTCGAGAGCTCTAATCTAGTCCAGTAACTCTTCTGCATCCAAATTTCCCTCGTAAACTGGAATGTCCATCTTTGCCTTTGCACCCATCCTGGCAATAGCTTTAATCAGTCATTCATTCACTACATCCTCGGCTACAACTTCCTCTTCACGTTCAGCCTCAACTTCACTATCAGAATCACTAAGATCCCCTGCACTAGCTGTGCATCTTTGCACTGTCTCCATCTCCTCAAGTCTTGCTCGGAGATCACACATCTGTCTCTCCATTTCTGGATTTCCTACCAGCCTGCCTCTTCTCCACACCTCCCTATCCTCTGGATTAGGTGATTGTCTCTCTCTTCTGGGCGGCATGGTGAATTATTTCTCTTCTACTACAGAAAGCAAAGAGATATTCCCCGCTCTGATACCACTTGACGACAGCTTGCACTCCTCGGAGCACGTCGCTTACACAGGATATTCTTTCATCCACGGCTCAAAGAACTCAAAGGTTCTTCAGATTCCCTATCGGGGACCTTCCTTACCCACAAAAACTCCCTGATTGATCTCCCTAAATGATCGGGAAACCAGATCTCGCGATTTCACGAGTCTCGTGGTCACGCACCTCGTGCTTCACAATACCCCGAAACCCGATGGGTAAATGAATGCCTCCAATTCCCCAACTCCCGATATACCGATACACCTACGCACATGTGTGGGGTGACATTTCCACCTTCCGTCACCTCTGTCGGGATTTCGGCATTCGCGGGATCGCGAGTCCTGACGACAAAGGTTTCAAGTATCACCTTACTCTGATTCCCGATATAGTATGCCACCTGTCCTCCACTAATCTTGACTGTGGCCCACACGACCCCTCCATCAGGATATCGCATTTCACAATTCCGAGCAGCAAGTGTTTCCTGTCTTCAGAAACCCCGATTCTCCGATCTCCGACTCCTCGGGATCCCCTAACATGTGTCCCAATGATGAACGGTTCTGATCCTGTCGAGATATCACAGATCACAATTCCAAATGTTATGATTTCTTTGCTTCTAGAATTCATGAAATTCCAAATTCCAATGCCTCTATTCACTAGAGCCTAACCCCGGTGCAGCTCCTACAAATATAACGGCTGACGGGATTTCAACTGCTGATCCAACGACTCACCATTTTTTTGAGCTCAGACTCTGATATGGCTGTAACCTCCTTGCACTTCTGCAAGATCCAGTGGCCCTAGAGACTTCATGAAATCTCCTTAGAGAGTTTTGACCATCCACTCTTCCTTTTGTGAATCCACGAAATGAAGAAGTACCTCCCCCACGGGACTCGTTCACTTGCTTGCCAACCTGTGATGCTTCCTTCGGGCTTCCAATAGCAGCTTCTCTATGCTTACCCTTCAGTGAAATCAAGGCCTACTCTTCCTGAGCTTTTCCACGACTTCAGTCTTCTCAGTCACCTCTTGCACGCACTCCTTGAGACAACCCTTCAACCTCAACTGAGTGTTGAATTCTCTCGACTCTGCACACTCCTGCAGTAGTAGTCTTTCAGTACTTCACTCAGGTTCGCAACCCTGAGGCTTTTATCTGGCCTACGCACTCCTTGCACGACACTATTTCTAACTGCACCCTCAAGACGAATGAGAACAAAAGTTACCTCTAATTGAACCTTTCTGTCAACGCACTCCTTGTGGACAAATTCGACTGCACTCCTTGCAAGAATCCTCTAGCTCAATTAGAGAAACACTTGAAACTCATTCACTCGTCCTCTTAGACTTTAGTTCCCGATGAAATCACATACACATCATATAACAACAAATGTATGACATGAAGCAAACATTCATGAGAATAACATCAATACACAAAGAAATAACACAAACCATGAAGTTGAATCAAAGCTTTCTTCTATTAATTCAAATGTCTGTACATGGGTGTTCTTCATACACTATTCTCTTCTTTCTCTTCTGTTTCTTCTGAATGCTAATGTTATAATGATACAACGAGGGTGTCTATATCCGTTTTCCCTCTTGGACTCTAAAGCTATCAAATCTAAAATTAAAATCCCTATCTACCAGCATTAACTACATTAAATGCCGACTATCTACCTAAGGACGAGAGCTATCTGCTCAAGGCCCATTTACAATGTACAAGCGCGCCACCTCTTAAATGACTCATTTAAGATTTTGTGCAACAGTCCCAAAGTATTTTCAAAATTTGTGTTGGCCTGTCCAGCTGTCTTCCGCTCCGCGCTGGCTCGCCTGATGTGCTGGCGATGCTCCTGCATCATTTTGTACTTTGCATATGAGGATTCATATGATCTATAGATTACATATGAATATTTATAGTTGTTCTAAGAATATTTAAAGGATAATTAATATTTGTTTTAAGAACATTTAAAGGAAATCAACTTGTTTTATACTTTGCATATGACTATTTATATGATTTATAAGTTACATATGATGATTTATATTTTTTCTAATAACTTTAAAGAAAATCAAGTTGTTTTATATTTTAAAGATGGTGATTTATATTCATTTTAAGGATATTGATAGAAAATCAACTAATATATATATATATATATATATATATTCACTCACGTACATATGTATGAGTACCTATACATTTACAAGCAACATAAAATGATTCTCACACATCTTGCACTAATCACTCCATTTCTATAGATTTTATAAATCTGAAACTTTTCATAGGAGAAGAATGACATTGTCTTGTATTTAATTAAATCATAAGTATACATTTACAAACAATAATTTTTTTTTCTGATGCATCTTGTAGTAATTTCTCCATTAGTATTATAAATTGCATAAATTGTTGAAATTATTATTGAAATAAATTTCATTTCAACTATATTATTCATAATTGCATTATATTAAAATTTCTATAATATTCACTCAAATAAATTTCACAATATTAACTATATTTATAACATGGGAAGGAATTTCATCATACCAAAAATATTATATTTTTTAAAACCATTTTAAAATATATTTATAAATCTATTGTAATTAAATTAAAATAAAAATTTTGAAACCATTTAAAAATGCATTTATGAATTTATTGTAATTAATTTTTAGTTTTTAAAATGATTTATTTTTTATAATTTTTATTTTTTATTTTTGTATATTTAATTAAATAATAATGTTTTTTCCACTTGATTTATATTTTTTGAGCTGCTTCATCTCATTAATGTGTGTTTGTAATTTTTTTGAGTAAGTATACATTTACAAGTAACATAAAATGTTTTGTGAGTATCTTGTAGTAATTGCTCCATCATTTCTATAATTTTCATAAAGTATTGATAATAAATCTAAAACTTTTCATATATGAAAAATGATACAGTCTAATAATTTTTAAATATTAACAAAAATATTATATTAGTATTAATATAGGGATTTGTTTTTATTGGATGAAAATTTAAATTTTTATTTATGAAGTAAAATTTATAGAAAAACATAGTAAAAAGTAATAATTTCATAAATAGTTTAGAACTACATAAATGAATTTGACAAAGAGTTGCATTCAAATTCTCTCTCACTTTAAATAAATATAAATTTAAAATGATGATATTAAACTTCACCTTGATATTATTCTTATTAAATTATTGTGTAAGATTAATTTTTTTTATAATATTATTAATTTATTAATATTTATATCATTTGGATGTAATCTAGTATGATAATAAGAATTTGCTTAATTATTTTCATTTTCATTTTAGAATTATTTAAATAATTATTGAAAAATATTTTTTTTATAAATTCATTACATATATTAATCTTTAATTTTTTTAATATAATTATTAAATAATTTAGATAATCTAAAGCTTATCTATGTATACATAACAAATATTAATGATATATATATATATATAAAATTAATGTGTTATATTTAATAGTTCACAAGTATTTCTCAAGCATTGTTAAAATTTATTTGGTCATCTAGCTTCTTTTAAAAATAATGTATTGTGTTACAAAGTCATTAAATAAATATATTATAAATTATAGATTATAAATTTTATTAGTCTTAACATTATGCATTATCTAATGTTACTTGTGTGCGGGTTGCACAATTAAAATTTCTTACAAATTCATATATTTAATGCATACATTACATTTTTAATATTAGAATGACATAAGTATTGCCCAAATTAAACAAGGTTGCGTGAGATCGGAAGAGCG
>CBVK0100603737.1:0-16587 GCA_900067695.1 Picea abies | reverse complement strand
TGCATGCAATCTACTTCTTGCTCTTGCATCCTCTCCACCCCAATCTCCTCCACATCAGGGTGTTTTCTCCACTTCACTCTTCCATAGCTATCCCATCTCCTGTGTGCCACGCTGTCTCTCTCTGTTCTGCATATTCTGCCCATTGTGAGTGCTCTTCCTGATCATCATGGTAACTCTTCAACTTCTCTGGTGGTTTCACCCACGCATCCATCATCACTGGGTGTTATATCGAGATTCCTCAGCTTCTTTGGTTGTTGAGACTCTTTGTCTTCTCTATCATAGACAAGCTCATCCTCTGGCAAAAACCATCATTTGTTTCTAGCAGTTACACTGTGAAGTGCAATAGTAGCCCTCCGATCTTATTCAAATTCTTCTGCACCGTTAAATTGATTTCATTGAATCTTGCATTCATTTTTCCATTTCGCACTTCTTCATTTTGGGATCCCCGTGGTAAATATTTCATTACTCTCCATGTCTCGATCCCCAAAACTATGAAATGGAGCTTGTCTGCATTATCTCCTTCCTCCATCTTCCGTCGATGTGACCAATGGTTGTGACCACAAGCTGAGCCAAAACATGTTTCGCATTTTGGCATTTTAGCAATCTTGTTGTGTGGCATCTCAACTCTCCAAATCGCAATCTCCAAAAATCCAAAAAAGGAGCTTGCCCCCTCAAGCTTTTCTCTACAGCTCTTTGACCATGTGACTACGAGAGGTGACCGAGCGCTTATCCATATTGTGCTTTCATGATTTCTCTTTTCAGCACTTCGGCATTCTTATGGAGATGAGTTCTTAATGCTCCATGTCTTGGTATCCAAAGCTCTGAAATGGAGCTTGGTTGCACTAGCTCCGATCATTTCATCATTTCACATTTTGGCCTTTCGTGATTTCGCATGTTGCGAATTCCTGGTGCCAGTTCGAGAGGTTAGGGAACCTCGTTCCTTTGAATTTGCAGTCGGTGAAATGAAAATCTGTCATCACGTGTCCTATGGACCCAACGGTCCAGATCTTGTTGTGAATTCGACACGTCATGGGCCTTCCTTGTGCCTAATTCGAGATTTCGACATTTTGCATTTCACCACTTCGGGACTCTTGTGATGAAGAGTCTCATCACTTGACTCTTCCAACTCCTGGTATATGAAGCTCCAAAATGGAGGTGGATCAACGATCCACACTCTAGATGATTCGGCAGTCCATATCTCTTCATGATTTCACACGTCACGATTTCGACATTCTTGACGTGAGAGTTCTTGACAACTCCACCTCCCAGTCTGCGAAACTTTGAAATGGAGTCAGCTCAACTTTTCGGCTTTTCGCACATTGCAACTTTGGGATTCCTATTGTGAGAGTCCTAGACATATCCAACTCCCAGTATCCAAACATCTGGTATGAAGTCTTTGAAATTTCACGATTTTGCATTTCCCGACTTCGGGTTTCGCGACTTCGAGACTCCTGTAGTAAGATTTCTTGACATCCCCAACTCTCGGTATCTGAAATCCTGGTAGCCGAAACTCCGAAATGGAGTCTGATCAACGAGTCGATCTTGCCTTTTGATCACTATTGTTCTTCCTTGCCTGCTTGTTTGTTGATCTACCTTGTCTGTCTGTTTGTCATCGTTGTTGTTGTTCTTTCCATCAATGACAAGCACACTCTTCTTGTAAACATGCCAACATATTTTGTAACAAACTCCTAAATGGAGAAGGATCATATGTATCTCCTTGGTTTCAACCTCCTTAGAGTAAAGAGATATCATTTAGTATATATAAAGTATATTTTGATAACAAAATGGTTGGAGTGATAGGAAAAAGGTGGTTACTATTTTGTAAACTCTGAGACTCTGTATATTTGGATGGAGGATTCTTGTGTAGTCAAAGATCAACTTGTTCTCCTTTATTTGTCCATTTTGTTTGACTTCTTGTTGTAATGGAATAATTATTGATAAAGCATTTATCAACAAAGTTTTTAGCAGAGTTATGTAGTGGATGATTTACTGTGTATTTTGTGAAGCATTTCTTCTTGGAGAAAATATTCATTTCTTGATTAGAAGGATCCTAATTAATGAAATTTCAACCATATGAATGTGTCAATCAAGCCTGATGTGAAGTTGATTGTTCATCTTGATTTTTTTCTACATTTTCTTCTATTCATATTTCAAAATATATGTTGGTTGGAGATTATGATAGCCCTTTTTTGTTGGAATATAGTCTTTGAAATTGTGTGCAATAGATCAGGATTTGACCCTTATCAGTTTGATCCATTTTTGGATATAAGCACTCGTCCAACTCTAAAGATTCAAATGTGTACTAGGCTTGTCTTTGTATAAGTCTAATGAAAACTCTTAGTTCTAGCACAATCAACCTTTGACTTTGACTAGTCAAACATTGACTTTGACCAGTCAAACTTTGACTTTGACCAAAAATTCAAACCTAACATTGTTTGCTAGATGATGGTACCAAGAGGTGTGCTAGGATAGAGTGCACTAGGATCTCAAGGAATTAGGTAAAATGCTTCATCATAAGTTCTCGAACACAAGGTTATGGTTTATTACAACTGCATGATCAAAAAACCTAGTTGCAACTGTAATTGGTGCCATAACGAGCTTAACAAATAACTTCCCAATCTATCTTTTAGTGGTTAAACTATCTGAAGATAGTGTGAGCCCATAACCTATTATAAATAAAAATATGTCCTCATTTTTCCATAGAAATTATAACAATATTTTCACCCAACCATAGGCACAAAGGCCACCCCCAAGCACCTTAACTTTGACAGACATAATAATTCTGGTAGCAAACCAATACTCAATCAAGGATAAGGAAACTTTCTCCAAGGGTAGCGCACCAAGAAAGAATAACAAAAAAATAAGAATAAATTCCAAACCATAAACAAGAGATCAAGTCCAACCAAAATCCAAAATTCTAGTTGTAGTAGTTGCAGCTACACTCCCTCTCCAGACTTGCGCACCACTAGTCTTATGCAGTTTATAGAGTGTGTATGACAAATGAGCTCTAACGCCCTCTTATTTATAGTGCTCTTTATCACCTGTCCAAGCCGACTTCTTATTTTAGAGGTTACCACTTAAATATTAATTATTTTACTGAGCCGACATGTCTTCTAGGGTTTGTACACATCTATTTATGGTTTCTCTTGCTTCCCGAAATATTCTAGTCTCATCAAAGGTTACACGTAGAGGTTAATACCTCCCGCAGATACCATAATATCAAGAGAGTATTGTGGTGGGAATCAATGTAGGTACTTGTTGAGGATAAATACCAAGCATGTGCCATCCAATTCGAACCATTTGATATCACACCCCCAAATAGAGGTTACCTCCTTCCTTTTGAGATTGTTGATGTCTTGAGAGTGATGAACAAGATAGGCCATTTTTTTTCTTTTATAGTCTCTACCAGGTGAATCCAAACCAACAATTCTTAGGGTTGTATTCCTACATGATCCATTCTCTCTATGAGAGCGAGCTCACTTGCAAATATGCGACATGATGCATCCCAAAATGTCTAATTTCTTAGAGTAAGAATTTGCTTTGGTGCAGAGCCAAAGGGCACACGAAAATTCACATATATGAGCCTAAGGTTGAGTTGGATAAAATTGAGAAGCCTTGGACTGCATGGGGGTCATTTTAGCTTTTCCTGACTATAGGAAAACAATTATTACCATATCCATTTGAATATGGGAGGGGTACATACCCATTTGGTTAGTAGTCCTGGATGTCGTTGCCAAATGTTTCCTTCTATGATTCCATATCTTGAAATGAGTGTTGGTTGGACCATGGAGGAGAATAAGGGTAGACTCCCCATGTTTATATGGAGATATGAGTTTCTAGATGACTTGTCCTCCTCCCTCCTGCATAATGAACATGACAACTGGATACTACCCCATCCAAGGAAATCAAGTATTGTTTTTAAAAGGAAAGCTTCTCTCAATAAAAATGGAAGACAATGGAAATATTAGTAATTTTATAATTAGAACTAAAAAAGTAAAGGATAAACTGGGTGATATTAGTGATAAAATATCAATCACTAATTTGGTTACAACTATGTTGAATGGTATGTTAGATGAATATCAAATATTTATCATTAGTCTTGCAACAAGAGAGAAATCACCTTTGTTTGATGATTTGACAGGGATCCTATTGCAATAAGAGGAACAAAGGAAGAATCTTAACAATAGGTTACAGAGTTTAGATTTGGCATCGATGGCCAAAGATAAAAATCCATACTAAGGAAAGTCAGAGGAAAGGAATGTTGGAGGAAAGTCTCATGTAAAACTACATCAAGACAGGGCATCACTATTGAAAAATACAAGTGTGATGAAGAATAATTCATGTTATTAGTGTGGTAATTTAGGAAATTTTCTTAAGGATTGTAGGAAAAAGAAGTTTCATGAGTCCAAATATAGAAGACATGAAGGAAATTTTGTTGATAGAGAAGCAACGGTTAGTGATGATCTAAAAAATATCAAGTTATTTATTTCAGATGTAGCTTTATCCGTAGAAACATATGATTGTAATGCATGGATTATAGATTAATGTGTTTCTATTCATATGGCATTTCATAGAGATTGGTTTGAAACTTATCATGAGAAAACTAAATGTGCTAAAATATATCTAGGTGATGATAGATTTCATGAAATAAAAGGTTATGGCGATGTATGTCTGAATTTTACAAGTGGTCATGTGAAAAAAATCAAGAATGTAATGCATGAGGTAGGGATCAAGAGAAATTTGATCTCAATTTCAACAATTATAGATCAAGGATTGAAAGTTGAATTTGTGAAGTTAGGTTGTCTTATGAAGGACATATAGGGTCACTACAAATCTATAGGAAAAAGAATTAGAGTGGGAGGCCTATACAAACATTATTAATAAATATGACACTTAAAGTATGGTCATCTAAATTTTAAAGATCTAGTTTTATTTCAAAAGAAAAAAGACGGTGGAGGGTCTTCCAATTTTTAAGAATAAACATATTGAATGTGATGGTTGTGCACTAGGAAAACAACATAGGAATGAGTTTTATGTAAGTACAAATAAAAGGAAAAGGGATATTCTTGAAATAGTGCATACAAATGTGTGTGGGTCAATGCAAACTAGATCACTTTGGGAAGCTTCTTATTTTCTTATCTTCGTTGATGATAGAACAATATTTACATGGGTTTATAAGAAAAGTGGCGTGCTTGAATATTTCAAAGATTTAAAAAAAATCCTTAAAAATAAAACAAGAAAACACATCAAGACCCTTAAATTAGATCAAGGAGGAGAATACATATCAATATCCTTAAATCCGATCAAGGAGGAGAACACACGTCAATAGATTTCATCAAATATTGCAGGGACAATGGGATTCATAAACAATGCACAATTTCACATACTCTTCAGTAGAATGGTGTAGCTGAGAAGAAAAATAGAACCTTGGTTGAATGTTCTCAAAGCATGATTAAAGGTAAGAATCTTCTTAATATTTTTTGGGCTAAATCAATAAGTACTATTGTGTATCTAAAAAATAGAAGTCCAACCAAAATTTTAGAGCATAAAACTCCTTATGAAGCATTCTATGGTCAGGGATAATTTTAAGGATGGAAATCTATATTAAAATGTAGAAACTTGGGCTAATATTACTAGTCCTTAATATGCAAAATGTAAAAATTTTGGTGATACATTTGTAAAAATATTCAAATTTATAAGGATTTTACATAGTTTCTATAAAATTTTGGTGATTTTTAAGGAAAAATAATTTTATTCTATTTAATTTGGGCTAATTGTTTTTATAAAAAATGGAAATTGGCGAATCGGTTTTTGGGAAAAAACATAGAAAATTAGCCCATTTGGAAAATTTATCCCCTAAAATCATCTATATCTATGGTTATAAGCCAATTGTTAATCATTTGATAATTTTTGGAAGTAAAGCATTTTCCCACATTCCAAAGGAATATAGAAGGAAAATTGATGCAAGGTCGATCAAATGTATCTTCATTAGTTATTTTTCTGACCATAAAGCTTACAAAATGTATGATCCCATTATTCATAAATGTTTTGCAAGTAGAGATGTATATTTCATGAGTATGCATATGACTCAGTTCAAGGAGAAGATGATCAAGATGTATGGAAACTTCCAAAAGAAATCATTGAAAGTGCAAAATAATAACAAATTGAAGATCAACAAGATGATGTTGAAGATCAAAGTAGCATTAAAACTACAAGCAACAAAAGTACACCAATAAAGAGTGGAGCAACTCCACATACTAGTGAGACACTACAAAGATCAACAAGGAAAATTCAAACACCTATTAGGTATAAATATTATGCTATGATGACTCCATTTATGAGTGTAGAAGAACCTTTGAATTTTGAGAAAGAAAAAGATAATAAGGAATGGATGAATGCTATGAAAGAGGAATATGATTCCATAATGAAAAATGAAACTTGGGAACTTATAGAAATGTCCAAAAATAAAATTCCTATAGAAAAATTGTCTTTCAAATCTAAATTCAATGTTGATGGTAGTATAGACAAGTTTAAAGCTACATTGGTAATAAAAGAATATTCATAGAAATAAGGAATAGATTATGGTGACACATTTTCACCTTTAGCTAAAATGAATACCGTTAGATTAATGATTGCATTAAATACTAAGTACAATTGGAAACTACATCAGTTGGATGTTAAGTTAGCATTTTTGAATGGTGAATTAAAAGAAGAATTGCATCTTGTTCAACCAAAAGGTTTGGTAAAGTAGGGATAAGAACATCTTGTATGAAGGTTCAAGAAATCACTATATGGTCTCAAATAGACTCCCAGGTCATGGTATGTAAAAATTGACACTTTATTCTTCTAACAAGGTTTCATCAAAAGTAAGAGTGATCCAAATCTTTGCATAAAGAAAGATATAAATGGGAATGTTGATTTGATTTAATCGTATTATTTAATCATAATACAAAGTGTTATAAAATTGATTGATGAGATAAAAAATAAACTATCACACGAATTTGAAATGAAGGATGTTTGTTAGATGTATTACTATTTAGGCATTGAGGTTTGGAGGGAAGATAGTTATTCAAATTATGATTGGGAGGGAGATCCATATGATAGAAAATCCACCATTGGATATGCATTTAGTATAGGATATGGAATTATGCCTTGGAGAAGAAAGAAGCAGCCAACTATTTCCTCGTTCTCAACTGAAGTCAAATATAAAGCATTTGGCTAAGGCATATTCTTGAAGACATGGGAGAAATTAAATAAGTACCTACATCTATCAAATGTGATAATAAAAGCTCAACAAAATTGGAAAACAATCTAATTTATCATGCAAAATCAAAGCACATTGAAACTCAATATCACTTTGTGACATAAAAGATTTAATTAAAAGAAATCGATCTAATGTCTTGTAATACAAATGATAATGTGGTAGATATATTCATTAAGACTCTAGGAAAGGGTAAATTTTTAACAGGTAGAGACAAACTAGGAATTGTAGAAAATTTATTTCTCCATTAAGGGGGAGTGATAGAAATAATTACTGAACTAAATTATTACCAAGTTGTTATGTTGGTAGTTACAAAATCGACATCATTAGAATCTATGCTATAACAATTATGTTAGTTTTAGAATAAGATGAACCTATTTTTCATGCTATATATATATAGATATGCATTTTCATGATCAATTTATGGAGCGATGAGATAGATTTCTCTCACCTTGTGTGTGGCTGGTGTTTCTTGTCTCTCTATTTGGTTGACCATGTTTGACTATGATTGACTATGCAAATATTCTTTTGACTAAAGGTAAATGAAGGTTAACTAAGGGTGTATATGGTTGTCCAACGTTGACCATGTTTAACAATGGCTGACAATGGTTGATATGGTTGACCATGATTGTCCATGTTTGACCATGGTTTATTATGGTTTAATATGGTTGACCATGGTTGACTATTAGTGACTATGTTTAGCAATGGTTTATCATGTTTGACTATGGCTGACTATGTTTAATTATGGTTGACAATGGTAGACTATGGTTGAATTTAGTTTACTATCATTGACTTTGGTTGAATATGTTTGGTTATGGTTGAACATGTACAATTATGGTTAACTTTGGTTGACTATGGTTATTAATAGTCAATTATATTGGACTTTGGTTAACCATGTTTGAATATGGTTGACTTTGATTGACCATGTTTGAATATGGTTGACTTTGATTGACCATGTTTTCCTACTGTTGACTTTGATTAACCATGTTAGACTATTGTTAACTTTGGTTAACCATGGTTGACTTTGGTTGATTGTGTTTGACTATGGATGACTATAGTTGATGATTGACCATGTTGACTGTGGTGACCATGGTTGACTATGTTTGACTTTGGTTGAACATGGTTAACTATGAACAAACATGGTTGAATTTTATTAAGAGGTTAAATCCAACATTTTGTTAAACATTAAGAGATATAATTCAAAATTTTGTCACATTGAAAAATTAAGAGGTTGGCTTCATGATGCAACACTCCCACCTCATCAGGTTCTATGTGACTTCCTGGCCTTTGGATCTTTCTAATTCCTTGAGCCGGAATGGATCTTTAGTTCCCACCGGAACCTTAGCACATATAACCACAGATTCTTTCTCAGAAGTTACGCCTGTGCGAACGAGCACTAGGTGTGGACCTCCTCTCCATGTGGCCAATCGATGTGACCACGACCTTTTCCCGAAAGGGTGTCTTTGTATTTTGCAACTTCACTATTTATGATGTGAGTCCATGACTCCTTCAATTCCCAAAATTCTAAAAAGGGTTGACGAGCCCTTAACTCCTTCCCTATGCCTCAACCATGTCACATCCAATCTAACCCTTGGGTCCACTTCCAAGCATGTTGGGATTTCGTGACTCGTGAGTTCGCAATGAGACTCATGCTCTATCTCTCAAAGTACGAACTCATGACTTCTTCTCCTCATATCGACGGTCCTGAGCTTCCCACGATCTAACGGTTTAGATTGTGTCAAAATTTCACATATCGGGATTTCGCAACTTAAGATCTCCAAGCCACGACTTTCTCCACACTCGGATTCCCGAATTTCTGAAATTTGAAACCACAATATCAACGACTCCCATTGATCCAAATCTAACTACAACTATTCCTCCTGAGCTTGCGAGTGTTGAAAGACACTCAACCTCAACTTCTCTGTTGATCCACTGGATCCAATGGTCCATGACGAATCGATATTTCTCCCTGTGAGAATTTAAACCATTCATCCAAGTTCTCAATGTTGCTGGCCAAATAACTCGACGTCTTTCTTCTGAGCTTGATTTCTGCGAGGTGACTTCAACCCTCATCTCATGTTTAAACTCTTCGAATTATCTATCCCTCCTAAGATTGGTTCTGGTTGCGAACTCAAGGATCCTAGGGATTCTTCCCGCACTCCTTGTGGATTCATGATAATATCTGATTATATGAACTTCTTAGTTATGTGCACTCCTTGCAACAAAATATCCTCAACCATTCACTGGGTTGGAAAAGTCTATGACCTCAACCTGCCTGCGCACACCTTTCACGACTCTGTGCTATTCTTGCACTTTTGTTGGTATGAAAAACAATTGTATCTCTCCTAAGCTTGTCTAAGGTAAAACTCAAAACTTGTCAACTCACTCCTTGCAGACCTTCACTGCACTCCTTGCAGGATTTCTCAAGACGAGAAAAAATTGAAACTCATATTCTCCTTCTCACAGACTTCATACATTCAACATGAAATCATACAATACACATAACATTGAAACAAATGCATACCAGAGACTAAAATTAATTGTAAACATACTATTCAATAGATGCAAATAGTAATCATCACAACACCATGAAATTCGATCAAAGATTCCTTATATTAATCCAAGTGCATCTGTACATGGGTTCTATAGCAACAACTATCTACTCATACAAGTTTACAATATTTTTTCTTCTTTTCTCTCCTATTCTCTTGATCTATAGCTTCTAATCTTACAATGAGAATAATAATACATTACAATACATATGAGGGAGATTTCTAGAGTTTTCCCTCCTACAGCTCTAAGATATCAAATTGAATTAAAGCCTACATCTACCTTACATTCATTACATTAAATACTTATAACCGACAAATGAGAGCAATGCTCAAGATTTGCGTTACAATCTCCAAACCATAAAAGAAAATATATATTTTTAGATATTTCATTAATGATTCATCCTTTCAAATTCAAAACATCCTCAAAACGTGCACTAGTACATTTCCAACTGTCCTCCACTTTTGCGCTTGCTTATGATGCTCCTGTATCATACTCCTCTGGCTGAAAAATTCATGACCTCCTGTTCATGACCTCCTGCATTGTCTATCTATGTTTTTGTATCTCTTCTTCACTTTCCCAACTAGCATATTCAATCGAGTGTCCTTTCCATTTTACCAAGTATTCAAAACACGTCTTTCTCCAGGTCTTCTTGCTAACTCTCTGATCAATGATCTTTTCCATCTTTTCTCCAGGTCTTCTTGCTAACTCTCTGATCAATGATCTTTTCCATCTGTGGATTTTCAGCTACAGGAAGTTGTTTGACCCACTGAACTTCTTTCTAGCTCTCTTTTCCATCTGGTTCATCTTCTCTATAAGGATACAAATCTTCTATGTTGAATATGGGTGATATCCCCACATCATCTGGAAATTCTATCTCATAAGCATTTGCCTCAAGTTTTCTCAGAATCTTACACGGCCCTATGTTTTTCATTTTCAGCTTATTATAGGTTCCCCTTGGGAATATTTCCTTTTTTAGATGTGCTAAGACAAAATACACCACTTTGAACTGAAGCTCTCTTCAGTGTTGATATGCTCTACGCTTGTATTCCTGGTTAGAATCATTCATACATTCTTTAATCTTACTGTGGAGCTCTTGCATCTCTGCTACAAAATATTTTGCTCCAACACTTCTACACTCATTCTGCTCTAAGTCTCTCAACTTAGATACACTTCTTGGCTGCATTCTATACATTATTTGGAATGGGATATGTCATGTACTCCTATTAGGTGAGTCATTATACACAAATTCCTCTTGCGGCAGAATCTGATCCCACGGACTATGATGTTTAGCTACTAAACTCCTCAATAAGTATCTCAAACTTCGATTTACTACCTCATTCTATCCATCTACCTGAGGGTGATATGTTGAGCTAAAAGATAAACTTGTCCCCAACTTTTTCCATAGTGTCCTCCAGAAATGACCAACAAATTTGGTATCTCGATCTGAAACAATTGGGTAAACCATGAAGTCGAACAACTTCTTTGAAAAACAGATTTGCAATGTGTGTTGCATCACTGTTTTTCTAACATGGAATAAAATGTGCTATTTCTGAGAATCTGTTGAATACCACAAATATGTAATCACAACCTCTCTGTGTCCTTGGTAGTCCTAATAGAAAATCCATGCTTACCGCATCCCATGACCTCTCTGGTACTAGCAATGGTTGATACAATCTTGTATTCTGTCTTTTCCCCTTTCTGTGCTGGCAAATTCTACATATGTTGAAAAAAAATTTCACATATGTCCTCATCCCTGGCCAATAATATAAACTATTCAGTTGCGTGAACATTTTGTCATGGCCGAAATTTCCAGCCAATCCTCCACTATGTTTCTCCTTCATAAGATTCTCTCTCATAGAGCTCTTCAGGATACAAAACTGATTTCCTTTGAATAACAATCCATCCAGTATCAAATATTCAACCCATTGGCTCCTATCGCTCTATTGACGGATGAAAAAGACCATCTGTCAATTGGAAGAACGAGTTTGGTATGGGGTTGTCTAAGTAACCCAAGCCGTTTGGTATAACTCGCCCTGACGGGTTTAATGGCTCCATTGGCCAATCTAAGAATCCTAAAAGAAACAAAAAGAAAAGAAAATAAATAGGTAACTAATTACTAAATATTACATATATGTACATATGTATATAATATGTCTGTAATAGGTGTATTTACGCTAAATATATATAGTTGTCATTTATATACATTATTTATAGGCTACAAGTTTTAATCGAAACTTATGAAAATCGATGTGAAAATGACTACTTTCGAAGAAGTAGGTAAAGAAAACACATAGAAATATTTTTTGATTTTCCTTTTATAAGTCTTAAACTAATGAATTTTATAAGTCTTAAACTAATGAAGAAAATGTTATGAAATGAAAACGTACAGATAGTCAAAATCCAAACTTTACGTTCAAATTTTAGTGATACAACAAATAAGAGAAAAATGAAATTAAACTAACCTATTAATGAACTAATGATATGCATCCAAATATCTGTGTGATCTGAAAACATCTAATCACCTTGCCCAGGAGGGAAACCTGCACTGAACCTTAAGTTTGTTATGAATAAATGCAGAATGATTATATTGGAAATTAAATTTAAATAGCAGATAGAATGATATCAATAGTTATCGTGATCTTATAATTGCAAGAAATTTCATTAAGAAAAATCTGTTGGCAAACATCCTTGCACTTAATCTATCAACAAAAATTAAAGGAGAAACCTTATAATTGAAGCCAAATAGATGATCACAAAATTTATATATGAAGCATTTTATGGACAACATTCATAAGGGAATTATCCTAATAACATAATAAATGATGAAGACTAAAGATATCAAAAACTTATTATGATATCAAGATGAACACAAACTTAATGAAGACACCACCCACAAGAAGCTAAAGCTGAAATGAGTATTGTTATTTCATTAAAGTCTGTTGATGAAAAATCCATCTTCTGCCCCAGGCAAGGATGCCTTGATTACAAAAATTACAAGTATTTAAAGAGTTTAGAAGAGCTAAATATCTTATCTTGTGGGATAAGATTAAATCTCCAAAATGATTTGTTTATTACAAAATAGAGGGCAATTTAACCACTCCATATCACACTATATCTCTTAAAACTATAAAAAGTTTGTTCATGTTTACAAAAATGAGCCAAAGATATGGCTAATAAGCCCAGAAATGACTCATATCATTTGATCACCATAAAATACAAATATCATGAAAGAAAAGGATGAAATAAAGAAATTCAGATACAAATTAACCAATATCTTCCAAATTTTGAACAAGAATAGACTGGCTACAGAATCTACTGATTATGTAGCTAGTCTTATTTTAGCAAAAAAAATCTAATTTATTCTATATTAAAAAAAATAATAAAATAAAAACATAATTTAAGATAAAAACAAATCTTTACCTTCAACTGAAAACTCAATCCGAATCATAAGACTTCATAATTACCACAACTTTGACATACTCAGCATTCTTTGTTATTATATCACTAGTTCTCTTCAGGTGTTTCCCCGGTCTTTGTGCATTTAGTTTGAGTTTGTGATTTTCAATCATTAGTGAGTCAATCTGGGATGTGAAGGCCTTGATTTTAGCTTGCAGGGAGGGCACATCTGTGTAGTATTTTTCTATCCAAAATAAACACACTTCACACTGCAAATCCGAAACTGTTGATTGAGGGGACGAATGACTGTGTGTCAACACACTCCCACTATCCAATGTGGAATTTTGATTGAGTTTGATCCCAGGGAAGTTTTTTCATGCTTCAAGAAGGGTGTTAGTCTACAAAATCATAGGGCTGATCTAGAATGGTTCTATGGTAACCTAGTTCTTCCTCTTCCAAAAATCTTTCGATTTTAGAATCATAGTCGTCAAGTATATCAATCGTTTTACCCGAGCTTGCATGAGATTTGTTTTTGTTTTGTACACTACTGGAAATTAATCTCCATGCCCTTTTATTTTTAAACCCTATATCTGTGTCACCCTTAGACAATTTGTATGAAGGCCTGTTTGCATTCTTAGTAGAGGTGTTAGGATAGGTGTGTTTTTCATGGCCATGCAACTCAAAGGCTGTTGGCGCAGCATTTGTTTGCTCGGGCATAAGCTCATTGAGGATGGCCTTATCACAGGGTTCTTTGCATACAGAAACTGGTTTTTCACTGGAAGGAATTGGGGGATTTTCCATCATAGGCTTATCAACCACATGAATCTCTATAGGGTTGGCTGTAGAAAAATAAAAATAAATAAAAAAACGTTTATCTCAACCAGAATGAAAAATATGAGAAATTTACCTCCAAAGATCAAGACATATCTCTACAATGATCTATATTTTGGAGAAACTACCCACCATGAAGGTAAAACAACTCATTTTGATTTTGGATTTTAAAGGGTTTGGTCTAATTCGTAGCGGTTTGCTCAGAATCCCTCCCGCAAAATCGTGTTTCTGGAAAGAAAAAACGGGATTGAACAGACTGTAACAAAAGAGAATAGACCAACTGTGGGTTTAGATGGTAGTGTTAGGAGGTAATCCCAAGATAAAACAATGGAAACAAAACTAGGAACACACCAGGGCAACCATAACACAAGCAATGGGGGTTTCAGTCATGAAATTTGGGTGTTTCTGGTAATGAATGTTTTAGAGTACAGATTAGGCCCAAGACCCTAGCTCATAATGAGAGGCCTTTCAAATCAACCTTCCAACTAAAAGAATATACAGGGTATGATCTTGGTATGTTAAATTCCCACACTATGTGATGAGTGTGATTGAATTGCAAAGGTTAGGAAAGGATGTGTTTTACAAGCCAAAGCATATCAAAATTTAAAATCAAAATCGACTTACCAAGAATTTTAAAAGAAACAAGCCTATAGTCCATGCCAATAGATTCTTGGTATATAAAGGCTCCAAAATATTAGCTTATAGTCCATGAGTATCTCAAAACAAATGTTTCCTTGATATATGATAAGCTTCAAAGAAAAAACAACATTCATTAAAAGAGTTGTAAGCACAATGACCCTTCCAAAAACCAAGCCTTCGATACAATTGCAATATGAGTATAAGTTTTAATGCTTCATTCATTCTTTCAATCATGAATGAAGTATGAAAACACAAAATAAAATAAATAGAAACAATCAAAAAAATCCTTTTTACAACCTAATAGTCACCTTCAAATAGCAATATTTACAGAAGGAGGTGTTGGCAGCTACAAGAATTGTCATTTGTCATTTTACAAGGAAAAAATTATGTAGGGCTGCCAACACTCTCAGAACAAGATTCTTGCATGCTTCATAAGCATCTTTGAAATCTGAATCATCTCTGTACATATCCTTAAGATCCTCAAAACCTAAGGTATTCACACAGAACTCCTGCAGAATCAAACATTTCCTTATTAATGCATCAACAACCTTGTTAGCAGTTCCAGAAATGTGCTTTATAACAAAATTAAAGTTCTTCATAAATTCAACCCATTTTGCATGTTTCTGGTTCATTTTCTCATGTCTGGTTATGAATTGTAAAACATGGTTGTCTCTATACAAAACAAACTCTTTCAGAACCAAGTAGTGCCTCTGTTTCTTTAGCGCCTGTATGATTGCATAAAACTCTTTATCATACGTGGAATTATTCCTCTTGGCATCGTTCATCTTCTCACTGAAGTATGAAACCGGTCTATTGTCTTGACTTAAGACTGCTCCAATCGTAAATCCACTTGCGTCACACCTGACTTGAAATGTCTTACTAAACTCTGGCAGAACCAGAACTGGCTGTCTATTTATATTCTCCTTTAACAACTTGAAATTTTTCTCTACTTCCTCTATCCAATGAAAATATGTATGTCTTTTCTTGACTGTGTCCATCATTGGTACAAAAATTCCACTAAAGTTTCTGACGAACTTCCTGTAAAAACTGGCTAATCCATGGAATCTTCTAACTTCAAAGATATTCCTCGGTGACAACCATTCTTTGATTGATTTTACCTTCTCAGAATCCATCTTCAACTCATTCGAAGAGATCAGGAGCCCCAAATAAATGAGTTCTTTTTTCATGAAAGATGACTTCTTCAAATTTATCAACAACTTCTCTTGCTACAACCTCCTCATCACTAGATTTAGGTGTCTCAAATGTTCTTCCTCAGTCTTACTAAAGATTAGTATATCATCAAGATACACAATTACAAATTTTCCAATCAAATCCTTCAAGACTTTGTTCATCAATCTCATGAAAGTACTTGGCGCATTCGTCAAACCAAACAACATGAAAATCCATTCATAAAATCCTTCATTCATTTTTAATGCTATCTTCCATTCATCACCTTCCCTCATTCTAATATGATGATATCTGCTTTTCAAATCAATTTTTGAAAAAAAAAAATTCTCCACTCAAGAAATCCATCAAGTCATCCATCCTCAGTAAAGGAAATCTATACCTCTTTTCAAATCAATTTTTGAAAAAAAAAAATTCTCCACTCAAGAAATCCATCAAGTCATCCATCCTCAGTAAAGGAAATCTATACTTGACAGTGATTTTGGTTATATCCCTTGAGTATGTACACATTATCCATCCACCATCCTTATTGTACTTAACACTATTGGTACATCACATGGACTCAATATTTCTCTAACCAATCCTTTATCCATCAAATCCCGGACTTTCTTCTTAACTTCTTCGTTCTCCTGCGGAATCAGTCTGTATATTTCTTTGTTTGGTAAACTTGTCCCTGGTATAAGGTCAATGTGATGGCTTATACTTCTGATGGGTGGAAACGA
>CBVK0100603736.1:0-16587 GCA_900067695.1 Picea abies | reverse complement strand
ACATGATTGGTACATACTTGGTACATGGTTGGATGCACTTGTTTATGGTACAGGTTGATTACAGGTTGGTGAATGGTTGATGCACTTGTTTATGGTACAGGTAGATTATAGGTTGAGGTACAGGTTGATGCATGGTTCAGATTTATTGGTACAGGTTTATAAAGGTATATCTCACAGTGATAGTGTGACAGTGGTTCCATCATTCTACTTATACTTCAGGGTGGTAGGATGGGTCAAGGACAGGTAGTTGTAGCCACCTTCCGGTTGTAGCCGGAGAACATTGGGGGTTGTAGCCTCCTTCTGGTTGTAGCGAGAGAATTGGGGAGTTGGAGCTTCCCTCAAGTTGTAGCCTGAGAAACTAGGGGGTTGGAGCCTCCTTCTAGTTGTAGTTGGAAAACAAAGGAAGTTGGTGCTTCCAATGAATCTAATTCTTTAAGACATATAAGAAAAAACATTATGTGGTTTTCTCTCGATTTGGGTTTCCACGTAAAACACTGGTGTACTATGTATGTGTGTGATTGTTTATTTCTTACTTCTCATTATTGGATAATAATTCTACATTGATATAACATTTGAAGAAAAAGGAATATAATTACGCTAATACTGATTCACCCCCCCACTCAGTAATCCAACATTTTCCTCTCGGTTAGTACCATGACCATTGTGGGATATGTGGATGTACATGTTTCTCTCACGTATCTATTTTTTCAACATGTGGTAGGTTAACTTATGGTTGCCACTGGAAACTAGTTTCACTTGTTTACAAGCCATGTTGGAGGTGGAATCGACATTTCTTATGAGCATTGCATCCTCACCAAATCGATGGTGAAAACTGTGATGTTCTTTGTCATTCAACATGTGATGTTTGGTTTAATAGAAAATGTGAAAATGCGATTGTCTTGTGCACGAACAATTCTTTTTAGGTTGTGATATGTTTCTGTCTAGAAGGAAGCGTACCAATGTATTTTTTTCTCTCACGTATGACCTTTTTCAAGTTGTGATAAGTTAGTCTACATTTTTTGTTCAAGGTATGTATGACCTCATGACAACTGGGATGAGTTTCATTATGATTAAATATCATGCGATGCTTATATAGATTCCATGCAGTTTGGGTGGCATGGACACTGGATCCTGAACTGGTAGTATTTCTTATACTACCAATGTATTTTTTTCTCTCACGTATGACCTTTTTTAATTTGTTATAAGTTAGTCTACATTTTTTGTTTAAGCTCTGTATGGACTTATCACAACTGGGACGAGTTTCATTCTCATTAAATAGCACGTGATGCCTATGCAGATTCGATTTTGTTTGGGTGGCATGGACAGTGGACCCTGAACTAGTAGTATTTCTCATCAAATGTTGATAATGGATATGTGTCGTATCTATTTTCAACTACAAGATGTCAATTGTTCGATCGTAGTTGGAATCAATACAGTAGGAATGGATAGTACCATGTGATAGGGCTGACCAGACCTCGATATTTACTCTGAATATGATAGATATCCATTGCAAATAGATTATGCCACTCTCTACATTTATTTCTCATATGGCAGCGCCATGTTTACAAGGTATTGTTGCCAACTTCCAATTCTCGACATACTTTCTACGAGATATGGTAAAAGGTGTTGATGCAAGCAGTTAAAAGACTATTGGTTGCTTCCTATAATTGCATTGCAAAAGGATTGTAGAGTGTAAAGCCACAGTGAGTGCACATCAAACTCTGTTGCTACCAAATAACAAATTGCATTGAACAAACTATCTCTAGAACTAGATGCAATAGTTTTCTCTATGTGCAATCCATGGGAGTGTATATGATGCATAATTTGTTTCCAATGTGATTCAAGGTCTTTGCAAATGAGGGACAAGTAAATATGAGGTCCTCCAAGATTGCATATGGATAATTTTCTATAGAGTAGTGGTTCATAATGACCACTGACAGGATTGGCATCATGGAACAGGATGCAATATGGATCACTAGATGCAGTTTTGTTGAATAGTAGATATCGTGTTTTTCTTGTCAATGACCATATTCCAATTGGTATATTCAGCCACTTGGACAACCATCGTATACAAAATGTATCTCCCCAAAGTCCCCTCTCATGTGCAGGAAAATTTGCAGATGTAGACAACCGCATCTTTGAAAAATACGTAGTGACATCATGTATTCTATGCAACTGACAAAGAAAATAAGATGTCAAATCATATTAATACGAATCTAATGCCTGAACGTCGCCATTTTCTAAACATCCCAAGAAATAATCTATCAATCCATTGCGCAGGTCGGTTGAGGAATAACAGAAATGCAATAGAACTTGAAATGCATCGAAGAGGCAATCTCCCACAGTATACGAGAATGCATCCAATCTAAAAACCCCATTGCTATGCAATACCTGGTCAATGTTGCCATGTACAATGGAGTCTATATCTATTTCATAGGACTCAACATCTATTACTTGCTTCATCTCTTAAATTGTGATTTTCAATATGTTTCTTAGCTATATTCAGATAATATGCAAATAAAGAAAAAAATTAAAATTAAAACTATAAATGTGGAATTGCATACCAATTCCGCTATGTATCCTTCAACCTTATGTCTTTCAAATTTAATCCCCCTAGTCGCTACAACATATGACAAACAAACAAACAAACGTATAGTGAACATTGAACCAAACAGAAGAGACAACACAAATGAAATAACACTATAAATTTGCTCAGCACAAAGACCAAGTATTCAAGGCATATCATTTTTTAACCTATTCCACATGTGCATCCTATAAGCATTTCAGTGGCAGAAGATGCTTTGCAAGACATAAAGGACAACATAAAACCAACAAGTAAACGAGGTTTTTGATTTAGAGATTAAAAGCATGCCCTATCACAAAGTCTTGGAAGATGTTTGCTCCACAATGACAACTCTGAATTCATTTTGTAAACCCCTTTGCATTTCTATTTTCAAAAGAGCTATGGTATGATATCTAGGGCGTGGAAGTTGGCATATGTGATTGGAAGGGAACAACCTGGAAAAAATGCACCAAATGTATGGTTTCCCGTAACATAAAATATGAGGAGATCATTCGATTTCCTTTTTTATATGTCACCGTGGCTGCAACAGATGTGGGTTCTGTGTCCAGCATGGACATTCAAAGGGGAACAAGACATTTTGGAAGGGAACAGACTGGGAGAAATGCAACAAACGTATGGTTTTCAGGACCAGAAAAAATGAGGAGAAAATTTTTATTTTCTCTTTTATATATCACTATGGATGCGATAGAGGTGGGATCTATATAGAAAATTGACGTTCAAGAACAAGGACAAGACAATATCACACTATTGTTTCTCTAGTTGTAGCAGTCACACAGAAAGATGTTCTGCAAGAGGATTTTGACTCAGGGATTCCTAGTATTGAACATTCTTGCTTGCAAGGTGCAAATAGTAAACAAAAAATAAGGAATAGCAATGAAACAATGGCACTGAAACTTACCCGTGAACGAGGAACGACAGAATCGCAACTCCAAACCGCGTAAACTACAACAACAGGTCGAACTGCAGATGCAGGACCCCAACCTTGCAAAGTTGAAGCAAACAAGAGCAAGCAACAACCAACAAACCAATGAACAAGCACTAAGAGGTCCAACTGTAGCTGCAGGACCTCAAATTTGCAAAGTTGAATCAAACAACAATAAGCAGCATCAAACGAACCAACGAGCAAGCATCAACCAGTGAACCAGTAATGTTGGTGAAGAACAATATTGCCCAAATTCACTGCAGACAAGACTGTATCCAAAAATTGGAGGAAACTATATTGTAACATGCTTGTTGAGTAAACATTTAAGTCTGTGAGGCATGTTAGGTAAACACTTAAGGCTGTCAGAACCGTCGAAGGGCCTCATGTTGTAAAAACATTTAAGAAAGAATGCAATGTGGCAGACCTGTTTACGCATGTAATAATGAAAATGCCTCTATAAGTACGTAATAATAAAGAAAAAATAATAATAATAACAATAGTTCGAACAATGGAAACTATGGAAAAAAAATTTTACTCAAAGGACAAAGTAATATGAAGTCAACTAATAAAAAACTGAGTATCCATGCTAAAAAATTTGGATATCTAAACATTTCAATATGAGTAGTACAAATTCAAAAAGACCGTAGACGATAAAAACTTTGGATATACCAACATATAAAACATTGGGAATAGCAAAGATGGCAATAAGACCTCAAATCTATTATCCAATGAGATCATGACATATAAGGGTTTTTTTATTATATAAAAAATAATGTTTTTAGTTCTCTAGTTCGAACAATAGATATGATGCAAAAATTTGTAGTCAAACAACAAACTAATATGAAGTCAACAAATTATAGATCGCTATAGTCCCTCTACGCTTTCGGCATGGACTAATAAAGAATTAATATCACCATGAAAAACAACAGGAAATACCTTACAACCCAAACATTCACTAAATACACTTATCTCTATTAACCAAATATAACATTGAATTGGATAATTTAAGATTTTGAATTTTGATTATTTTTTAATGATAAATTATAATAAAAAAAATTTAATTTATGTAAATTCGAACAACATTTTTAAAAACCAATGTGATGAAATTCTAATTATATCTAATATTTTAATATTTTTTTAACCAAATATATCTTATAATTATATCTAATATTTTTTTAACCAAATACATCTTATAATTATATCTAATATTTTTTTAACCAAATATATCTTAAAATTATATTTAAAGATAAAATCCATTTACCATCAGATTAACTTAGGACATTCTCAATGGAGTAAGCCATTTGATAAAAGATGTACAAAATGAAGTTGGGCATTTAAGAGAAATTGGTAAAACAAATTTCGTGATAATTGGCTAGTTTTTTTTATATATTTTTAACATATATGGGTTGAAGTTGGGCATTTAAGAGAAATGGGTAAAACGATTTTCGTGATTATTGGTTAGTTTTTTATATTTTTCGTGATTATTGGTTAGTTTTTTATATTTTTTTAACATACATGGATTGATGGTGAGGGTGAATTTTTTTAAACAGATATGGGTGGATGGTGAGACGGTTTGTTTTTTTGAAGACATGTGTTGATGGTGAGAGGGTGAATTTTTTTAAACAGATATGGGTGGATGGTGAGACAGTGAATTTTTTTAAAGACATGGGTTGATGATGAGAAAGTGATTTTTTAGATGTGTCTGGATTGTAGAAAACAATATAAAAATTTTCATTCAAATAATTTTTTGGGGTAAGTAAGAAGGTTTGTATTGTCTTTTATGAAAGTGGGTTACAAATAACTATTTTGTTAACTAGAGACACAATCGCCACCTTGGGAAACCAACTCTGTCTCATTGGATTTTATCATGCTTATTTTTTATGTCTCCATATTTATTACAACAACAAAAAAAAATAGATATAAAATGGTTATTTATCATTATGTTGGAGGGCACTGAGACCTAACTTAGACTTGCTTAAATTTGGATATCTAAGAGTTAAAACATAAAACCTTGTAACCCTTAGACAGAGTGATAGAGCTTCCTCTTGCTCCTATTTTACGTCCATAGTTGGAGAGAAACATCGGTCTAGTAGCTCCATGCGAAAACGTGCATCATGAACCTCGTTGCGTAATTCAAAAATAAATTGATGAGTGCTAGAAACGACGTCGAGAATTCGTTGGGAATTCTCTTCATTCATAGTTTGTTGCTTATCCATGAAGGCGACCTCTAATGGGCACCCATCAATTGGTTGTAAAGAGGCATCAACCTTATATCCTTGTGAGGAGTCATAATCCTGACTAGGTTGTGGGCTATTCGAAGAATTCCAACCTGGTAGAGATTTTGGGGCATAACCCAGAGACCTTCCTTTCCTTTCAAACCATTCAATTTTGCATCCCCACCTAGGGGGAGTGTGGTCATTGTCATGTTGTTGAGCCAAGTGCTCTTCAAGCATCCATGTTGCCTCGACATGGAAAAATCAGAAGGGAGAAGGTTCCCGAGACAAAAAACCCCAAGCCAAAGTATGTTGTTTGCGTTGTTGTGCCTCCAGTGAAAGAAACCAATGAAATGACCATTCCCTCCATCACTAAGTTCCCAAAATTCCCCTCGCGTGAGTGAATTCATGGCTACTAGTACCGTGTTGATGGTCGTACGAGGAGTAAATGCCTTCTTCCATTCTAATTTGAATCAAGAAACTTCCCCTGCATTGAGTTCGTGCTGGGTGTGGCGGCCTTTGAATGCCCTGGGCTTGCGGCCACTAGGTGACGACCTTCATCGACCCTACTCGTGAAGCAATGCACCAGGTAATTGTCTCATGGCACGCATGTCCTCGTGGCATGGCTTATGAGCTTAGTGATACTCCATCCAAAAAAATAAAACAACATTTATTAAAATAAAATAGAATTCATTTTAAAAATATGTTTTTTTAAATTATTCTTAAATATTTAAAAAATATGTTAGTAATTAATTTTTTTATTTTAAGTAAAATGTTTAAAAATTTGTTTTTTATTTATTTATTAAAAACTTTCATAGATGGAGATTAGAGAGTAATAGCGCATTAGTATGTGTCAATATCATTTCTTATAGAGTTGCTCGGACTCGGACTAATACACGACTCGCTATAAAAAAAAATCTTCCGAGTTGAAAAACAAAATTCTGTATTTAATTTAGTTTATTTATTTATTTTTTAATTTATTTTTTAAAACTAAAAGCATCATTCTATTATATAAAGGCTAGGCGTTACTTTTAAAAGTTCAACATATATATCCATAACAAACTTATCAAGGTTTTGAAAAAAACATTTGACAAAAGAGACCTTAAACTTAATTACCTTCCAATCTATACTATCATAAAGACAAAAGGAAATAAAAAGGTTGAGGCTCTTCATGGTTTGTTTTAGTACTTTAATTTTTTTTTGTCATAGGAAATTTCTCAATAGATTATAAAAATATAATATGTTTTCATAATAATCCTTACATCAAAGATTTCTTGAGATCTTGAGCTAAACCACAAAACATAGTTACACATATTTTCATATTCCTTACACTAGGATCATCTTCTCCTGAAGTTTCAAAAAAGGACAAAATTCAAAAAGGAATAATGTCTTTCATACTTAGCTAAATATTGTAGCTACTGATACCATCAACTATTTACTAGACTACAAATATTTACTCCTCTTGGTGCCTTCTAAAACATCTTTAAAAAAAGTGTGGGGCCCTCATGACCACCTTCCCATTCATTATAAGCTATGCTCCCATGCAGTTTTGATAGAGCCAGTTTTGATAATCTATCTGCCTCTTGATTATCTTCTCTATATATATGCACAAGTGTTATGTTCCTGAAGTATTTGAAAATGTCTTTAATCCTATCTTTCCATCTTTCTAAGGATACAACCTGAAGAGCTCCTTTCTGATTAAGCCAGTCAATGACTATTTTAGAGCCCCCAAGCATATGTAAATCTTGAATTGACAGTCTAGAAGCTAGAATTAGTGAGGCCCAGAAACCCATAATTTCTTCCCTAGTGTTTGTTCCTCGACCACAATTTACAGTCCATTTATATGACGTGTTATTATTGATCTTTGTCATGCCTCCTGCCCCACTTTGTTCACCATTATGTTGTGCTACCCCTTCGAACCATCTAATGACTCTATCTTCTAGGCTCTCAAAGGTTGAAATTCTTGGAAGATTATCTTTTTCCTTTATTCTGTAATTACTCGCAGCTCTAATAGCAAGGAATACTATCTTCTAGATAGAGGGAGTCCCTGATTCAAAGATAGTCTTGTTTCTATCAAGCCAAATAAACCAACAAATAAAGGGTGGCAGAGTTGGGTAATCAAAGTTCTGTTTAGCCCAATTTTCAAAGCACTCATTCACTATTAGATCATTCCATCCATTAGTGAATTTTAGAGCAAGTTTAACTCTATTCCAAACTGAAATAGTGAAAGGGAAATTCACAAATAGGTGCTTACTAGATTCCCTCTTACCTTTGCAAATGAGGCAAATCCCTGGCCCCACCCAACCTATTTTTTCTAGATTTTTCCATGTTAGAATTTTATTTTCAGCTACCATCCAAGCAAATAACTTAATCTTTAGTGGGCATTCCAATTTCCACAGTATTGAAGCTATTGCATTGTACACATTTTTGACAATGAGTTGTCCTGAATTATCACCACCCATACACAATAAAACAACTGGACGATCAAGGATCTGGATCCCCGAACCAATCAAATTCCTTCTAAACTTTTCCCATTCAGCTGATAAGTCTCCCTCGAGCCCCAAAACTGCATTGTTTATCCAATTGGAACAAATTGCTCCTCGTGGGGAATCACAACTCACTTGATACAGAAAGTAAACATTTTTTTGGTTAAGTGTAGAGACCAACTTGTTTGATAAGAAAGAGTCCTTCCCCATTCTGAAAATTACATCTTTCCCAATAATAATGGAATGTCATGTGCCCGGGTTCCAGGCCAACCATTGTAAAACCAATGGTAAAGTATTAATCAAATTTTTTCAAGTCAGGGATCCATGGGCCAAGACCGATGAAGTAGATCTTAACCATGTAGACACAGATCTGTGTGGTAAGTATTTGTATTTTATCACCTGTTTCCATATGCCATTCTTCATCAATACTCTCCACGGAGTATTTTTCGCTAGAGCCCTATAGAAAATAAAGATATTTCTCAGACCTCACCCTCCATAAATTTTTGGCCTCGAAAGTGTCTCCCGGTTGCATAAATGATAGTTTCATTTTTGCTTGCTTCCTAACCACAGGAAGGAAAAAACCAACGTTCGGATCCTATTTAAAATAGTAATCAGTATATGAGCTAAGGCCATCCAATATGTTGGCTAGCTCTCTAAGAATGATTTTATCAACACATACCGACCTCCCATTGTTACCAATCTATTACACCAATCATTTATCCTGTTTTCAAAATTTTCAATGAGCCACTGCCAATCCTCCACTTTGTAGCTATCTAGTTTTAAAAAATACCCCAAATATTTAAAGCCTTCTGAACTATCTTTATAATCATAATGAAATAATACTTTTAATGCTTCGAGAGTTTCTTGTTGTACTTTTAAATGTAGGAAGGAAAACTTATGAACATTTATCCTCATCCTCGACGCACGACAGAAAAGACTAAGAATATTATTGATTTCAATCCATTCGGTAACTGTATATTTTGACATAATTATCACATCGTCCACAAAGAGAAGATGCAGTACCTTTATAATTCATGAAACCTTTATCCCAGACAAAACGCCTCCATCTTGACCTCTTTCTAGCAAAAGACTAAGTCCTTCCATCACAAGGATGAAAAGGAGGAGCAACAATGGGCAACCCTGTCGAAGTCCTCTTCTACTCTGAATGAATTGTGTTTCCTCTCCATTAATCAGAATTGCATAAGCAATTGAGGTTACACATCCCATTACCCAATTTTTAGTTTGTAGTCCAAAGCCACATTGTAGAAGGAATAGCCTCAAAAAGTCCCAGTTTGTACAGTCGTAAGCCTTTTTAAGATCTAGCTTGAAAATAATTGCTTGATTTTTTTTTTCTTTTATGATGTGCAGACACTCCTATGACCTACCAATAACATCTAAGATCTTCCTTCCCTTAAGAAAGCCTAGTTGTTCATCAGATAAAGAACGGAAAATTATAGGCCTGATTCTCTTGGCTATTACTTTTACAGTGATCTTGTAAAATAAATTGCACAGAGCAATTGGGCGAAAATCGCTAAAAGTGTTGGGACTATTTACTTTTGGAATCAATTATAAGAAAGTTGAGTCAATCGGTCTAATTACCTCACCTCCGAGTCTAGTCTCTTCCACAACATTGAGCAAGTCCTGCCTGACCAGCTCAAAGAAATGTAAAAAGAATTCTACAGTCCATCCATCTAACCGAGGAATTTTATCCTTTGTAAATCCTTTTAAAACCTCTAGAATTTCATCCTTGGTACAAGGATTTTCTAGGTTTATAACTTCATCCTCCATCACCATTCTGGAAAATAGCCTTATTGTAGCTATCTGTTCTCCAATATTATTTGGTCCACTATCCTGATAGAAATATTTTAAAAAATTGATCGCTTCATCCTTTATAGCCTCCTGGTTTGTATGGATCTGACCCGCTTCATCCTTAATCTCCCATATGTGTTTTTTATTTCTTTTGTATCTAGCAAATCGATGGAAGAATTTCGAGTTCTTATCTCCACTTTTTATCCATATAGCCCTACTCTTTTGTCGCCATCACTCTTCCTCCTCCAATAGGATTTTTTTACGATCAACCTCTAGTTTCATCAACTGTTGTTCAATATCCATGTTCTGTAAACCCTGGGCCTTTTGAAGATAGAGATCATTTAAAGCTTCTTCAAGCTTATCCATATATATTCGTTCCTGTAAACGTTTTTCCATAGACGAGACCTTCACCCGAGATTTAAGAGATGATAGTCTCTCTACTAATCTTCTTTGTGCTTCCACGGCTTGTTGCAAATGTAAATCGCTCCACACATCATGAACCAAAGTATCAAAATATTCTTCTCTTAACCAGACAGGGTTTAACTTGAAAGGATGAGCAACCGATGATAGACCAACACCCATCTGTAGTAAAATTGGTACATGATCAGAAATAAATGGATATTCTACCCATGCTCTGTATCTCAATGATGATGTGATATGATCCTTCGCCACATATATTATGTCTAACCTTTTTGCAATTCCATCATCTCCAGTCCTTCCATTACGCCACATCAAAACCACCGCAGTAGGGGCCACATCCAATAGATTTTTTTTTTAAAATATCCTTAAAAAAGACCGTCAATGGGTCTGCCAGATTTTTTTTTTAAAATATCCTTAAAAAAGACCGTCAATGGGTCTGCCAAAGCTAACACTCCCCACACCTCCTCTGAGTTTGTTGTAAATTTCATATCCCATGCCATTATCAAATCATCATGGGCTAGTAAGCCACTACCATCCACTTTTTCCCAGAAATCCTTACAGTCTTGAAAAAGTCCATAAACATTCAGAAATGAAACCTTCCTTTTATCCTCTAAGCCGGTACCTGACAAAACCATACCACCGCATCTTAGGACATGCACTAAGAAATAGAAATTTGGATCCTAAGACACTAATAGCCCACCAGAATTCCCCACATAACTCACTGCACAAATCATTCACTCAGGTCTGAGTATGTACATAAAGTTTCTTGCCTTTTCCGCAACCACCAGTGTTTCTTGAAAAGCAATTATATTAGGATTTGTTTTAGATAAAAGTCTTCTCAGGGAGGCCAATTTTAGGGGACTTCCTACCCCTCTGATATTGAGAGAGAGGAGGATCATGATTTATCCCTTGCAAGGTCTTTCATGCCTCTAAGCGGCCCCTATTCTAAGTTTGAAGGATTCTGTAATGCAGTAGAAGAATCAATGGACCCCGCATTTTTATGGGCACTCCTAGTTTTGACTGGGGATAATTCAAAACCCAAACCCCGTGACCACGCAGGCTCCTTCCCTGAAGCAATCCCATCACCCAAAGACCCCTCTGATATTGAGAGAGAGGAGGATCATGATTTATCCCTTGCAAGGTCTTTCATGCCTCTAAGCGGCCCCTATTCTAAGTTTGAAGGATTCTGTAATGCAGTAGAAGAATCAATGGACCCCGCATTTTTATGGGCACTCCTAGTTTTGACTGGGGATAATTCAAAACCCAAACCCCGTGACCACGCAGGCTCCTTCCCTGAAGCAATCCCATCACCCAAAGGATCATTGTGATGTCTAGTAGAATTAGTTCTAACCACTACCTCCTTCCCCAAGTAAGTCAGAATCAGAGTGGGGCTTGTAGTCTCGCTAATGGAGGGAACTAAAGTTGAATTAAACCTATCCAAAGAATGCTCACTAGGGACAGGTTCTCCATAACCCGGGACGATAATTGATTCTTCCACAATCAAGGTATCAAGGAGTATTGGGGGACTCTTCTCTTGAGTAGTTACTGACCCAAGAGTGGGCCCATTTCGATCTTCAACTAAATCTGGAAGCTCTTGGACAAAGTCCAAAACTTTTCCCTTACCCACAATTGATGGATGTAACAGATCCAAAAGGAACACACTATCTAAATGATCTCTTTCCCATGCAGATAACGAGAAATACAACAAAGTACAAAAACTTTTAGCTTACCAATAAAAGTAGTCTCTGTGGGTTCTGGACTCTCCTCAGTCCTCACTCTAGAGTACTCTCTCGGTTCTTGTGCATCCATCAATGGTGAGTAGCTATCAGCAGGTATATCCTCCGAGGATTCCTCCTCAACCAAAGCCCCATAAATATGTGTACATTTATTTTGAAGATGTTCGGTTCATCTATAGAGTGAACAACGAAATGCAAGGCCCAGGTAGTCCAACCTCTATACATACAAGTGACCCCTCCACTCTATTTCGAGTGTTTCCAGTAAACCTATGTGGATGTCTACCTCCACGTGCACCTTTTTCATTCTCTTATCGAGAGATTGTAGTGCTTGTTCATATACCTTTATAAAGAGACCTAAGGCATTACCTATCACCTCCAAATCTTTATCATTCGACATCTGAAGGGGTAGTCCCAGAAGAAGGACCCAGAGGTGGTGGAAACTGAAGTACTCCGTTGATGGATCAAAACTAATGCGCCACCTCTTCAACATCATACTCCCACCCCCATATCCCTAAAACCTTTCTAAAATGATCATTGAATATTCTGGACTCTTGAATACAAAGCCTAACCACCCTCTCGACAGATATATTACCTCAAGAGAACAACCCAAAACAGGCTCCCAATGCGCCACCTCTTCAACATCATACTCCCACCCCCATATCCCTAAAACCTTTCTAAAATGATCATTGAATATTCTGGACTCTTGAATACAAAGCCTAACCACCCTCTCGACAGATATATTACCTCAAGAGAATAACCCAAAACAGGCTCCCAATTGCACTGCATCCAATCCATAAGATTATGTTTGCAACAAGACTGATAAGCTAACCTCCCCACCAAAGCACATAATGAAATATTGCATGCTTCTTCTGAGCCGATGTCCATCCCCATAACAAGTCTATGTTTGGTACGCTTAAGCCTCCACACCCGTGTCTGTCGATTATGGCTTCCCCTCTTCTGTTTGGGTCACTCACCCTCCAACCCCAAATGTCTAGCCTCAAACGGGTAAATAGGGTCTTCAGTCTGAGGTCTCTCAACCTGTGCGCCCTTAACCTGCTCTCCACGTTCAAGGGTTAAACCCATAGAGTCCCACTTAGGCTGAGAGACTGAAACCCGATAGTTCGGCGAGTTTGCCCCTCTTCTAGGTAAGTGAAAAGGTTTAGTGTTGGAGTAAGGGGAAATTGGAACCTCTTCCAAGGGAATAAATAGTTCATTAATGCCTCCATTCTTAAGGCATCTCTTGTCATGACTTCCTCATAGCTCATCCACCGATGCAAATAGACCTGCCCTCTCCCAATGCTCCTCGTCAGCCACACCCATGAGTGCGTTGACCTCACTTTCCATTCAGTTGTTTCCAAAAGCCTTCAATCACTGCAACCTCAGAGTTAGAGGAGAGGTTTGTCCATCTACCAGTCTCATTAGAGGGTAAGTACCGATGTTCAAGCAGAATAATGAATGTAGGAGAAGAATTATACTACAGTCATTTCTGGGACAACCACGTAACAAAGCACTACATCATTAAACTCAAACGTTGCCAAAATAGCCACAGGAGGATAGTAGAAGAGCTTCGAAAATCTGACCACTATAGCTGGCTGACTAGGAAAATCGCTAAAAACAATACTAAACAGTCGCACATAAAATAAAATGCCACTTCCAAAACCTCGATCGAACTCGAATCTCTAGGAATAAAAACTAAAGCTCCTAAAATAATCTAACCATTACCATAGCACCTTCTAACCTGTAGGGATTATCTACGTTCCAGGTGCTCCGCCATTGAACCTACAACTCATGGCATAATAACTTAGTACCTTACTTGAAACTTAGTTATTAAAAAGTTTCATTGGAGTAAAAAGGTTCATTGCGTTTGGTCATTTTTTCAATTTAATATTTGTAAATTTCATTGTAGTAAAAAGGTTCATTGTGTTTGGTCATTTTTTAAATTTAATATTTGTAAGTTTCATTGTTTTTTGTATTTTTTTTGGGAATTTATCTTAAATGATGACAACAACTACCATCTTAAATTATTTTATTTTATTATATTGTTTTTAAAATCAAATTGATTAGAAATAATATTATGGAAATTATTTTGATTTTGATTTTCTTAGATTAATTCATTATAAATATAAATAATATTACAAATATTTTGAAAATAAGATTTAATCTTTGTCTATGCATTTTAAGAAAAAATAATTTCATTTTCTACTTTATTAAACTTGTAAGCTTTATAAATTCTTTAAGATCATAAGAATTTGTTCTTATTTTTGCAATATTTTTTTTTTCTTGAATACAAACACATTAAAGCATTAAAATGATAATTTTAATCTTTTAACTTAGAATTAATAACTTTTTTATAATAAAATTAGTCATGAATTTTTATAACATTACATGTGGAGGTCATCTACAAACTTCAAATAATTTTAATGATATTAATATGTTTTGTATATGAAAGTTAATCTAATAGGAGAGGTCAAATTTTACAAATACTATTTAAAAAACAAATCAAATTTCATTTTATATTTTTATAATGTTAAATCATCCTTATAAAAAAAAACCAAAAAACTATGTTTTATTTACTTAAAAGATACATTTTGTAAATGCAATAAATATATTTTATTTTTCTCTTTCTAAAGTAAAAATTAATATAAAAAACTAACCCTATATTTAAAAACATATTTTCACAAATAATATATATCTTTCCATTAGATTATCCACATAAATATAAATATGTAATGAAAAGTCTTGAATCTTCTTTATAGACATAAATATTCACTTGAGGTAGGTAGGTTGGTTCTCTTTAGAATTTATGCTATCATGAAATATCATGAAAGTCCTCATTCAAAGATGTATAAATAGAGTTCATGTAGTAGATGAGTATCCTCGATTTCTTTACATAACTTCATTTGATAGGGTGTTTGCTTCACCATTAAATTATATGTAGACATGTTCAAAGCATGTTGACTGAAAAAACATATAAAGAATATTAGATTCAGACCAAGTATTTCATTTTTTTCTTTCATTCATTTAGTTTATTACTAATAAAATGTCACCAAACTTGGATTTTTAAGATGTTGGTTGCTATTAAGAGAAATTGTTTTACAAAGTTATTAGATATCTCTCTTAATCTTACTTTGAATTTGATATAATGGGTGCCCTTATGATAACTAACACCTCCAACTCCATGTTTTTAGGGAGTACCTTTATATTTAGCTACACTCAAAGTAACTTTATGTGCCAAATTTGTCAATAGGAGTGTGAATTAATTGTCTTAGAGAAAGGGTTTGTGAAATAGATTTAAATCTTTAGAAAATTGACTTAGCTTGGAAGACACATTAAAAATGAGGTATATACCTATTTTCAAATATTTCAACATTTCTAGTTAATTAAATTTCTAGTGATATTATTTGAGCAAGGTCTTTGAATTCTTTGAGGTTTGTGTTTTGATGCCACTTTTTACGACACTCTTCAACATAATATCTTTGTTAGTTATCCTTTTTCCCTCTCAAGACATCCATTCCAATCCATCCTTTCCTTGACTAAAGGTATAATATGAGTAAATGGCCTAGGTTTTCTTCTTTCTCTTTACACATTACACATATGATTGACCCTTATCTATTCCTTCTCTACAGAGCGTCTAGAACAAGGGCTTTATATATGATTGCCAACAATTTGAATATTCTTGTCTTTAAAGGAGCTTTGAGTTTCCTAATTTTATTCCATCATTAGAGTGAGTTTTTTGGGTTGTTTAGGGTATACATTGCTTTATATCCTAGCATTGGAGTGTAAATACTCAATTATGGATTTTTTTATCAGACAAATTCATCATCAATTTAATATATTAACATACTAAAGTCTAATATACTATTTTTCAATTATATCATACAATAGAGTTGTTGTGGACTGGTCTCCAAATTGATTGAAATAAAATTTATATGTATGATTATTTGGAGATATTCTAATCTAAAAAAAAAATAATAATAATATGTAGTAGTAGTAGTATATTTTTAATATGTAGTAGTAGTAGTATATTTTTTAAGGTCATGACTAAACTAGACACCAAATTGATGTATGAGACCCCTTTGTTTGACGTGCAAATTTGGGTAAAACTTCTAACCATTCCAGAGTATCCACATTTCCAATGTTCCCACTTTCCAAAAAATCATACAATATAAAAATAATTATATATTTATATGGATATATATAATTTTTCACATTTATAATGATGTAGTCTAAATGTTCTACGAAACGATTCTTCTTCGACGATATTTTTCGAGGACATTTACTCGAAATCTGGCGAGAAAATGTTAGTTCCGCAGATTTGACTGATTATTTTTGTATAATCAGAGTGCCCCGAGGATTTTTCAGCATGTTAAATCCATTTCTACATTCAAAAATGGATTTTAAACAACAAAAAATAGTG
>CBVK0100603735.1:0-16588 GCA_900067695.1 Picea abies | reverse complement strand
CAACTACTTTACCCATAATTAATTTCTTGTTGCAACCACTTTGAATAGAATTTTTTTTGTTACAATTACTTTACCCATAATTAATTTCTTGTTATAACCAATTTGAATAGAAAACTTCTTGATGAATTTCTAGGAGCTTCTAGATTAATTGACTTCTTGTTGAACTTCTAGGGGCTTCTAGAATATTCTTGAGGGTCTTCCAACCTCACAAGGGCATATCTCACTAACCATGAGGAACCACGTGATGTACCACATATCACCAAAAATGACATGATGTGTACTATCCATCTATGATAGTCTTACCATCAATATCGATCATACAATTGTAAAACATATCTATACCTCTCCAAGGGTTGACATCAATGTCTAAAGTTTGACATCAATCTCTAAGGGTTGACATCAATGACAACCAACTGTCCAAACCAATTGTCCAACAATATCCCCCTTTGGCATTAATGGAAACACTAATGCTCCAATGCTCATGCTCCCCCTTGTGACCATCTATCCTCATCAATTTTTCTATATCTGCCCCTTTGACATCAATGGAAAAGGGTATCTCCCTTTGGGACTTATTCCCATGTCTAAATTGTCCTTGGGGTTTCTTCCCATGTCTTCATGCCTCTGAAATTTCTCTGTGTTTCTATGCCTCTGATTACTCTCTTTCTCTCCCTTTGAAAAAGGGTAACTCTCTCTGGGATTGCTCTCCCTATCTGGACTCTTATTTGGGGATGCTCCCCATATCTTCACTCTTTTGATCTCTTCTTTGACCATATCTCTCCCCTTGAATTCTCTGTAATAAGTTGTGTAGATAAAATATAGGTCTTTCGATACCTATTTTCCTTTTGGAGTTTTTGTCCATTGGTGCTTCCTCTTGAATTTCACTGACATATATAAAAAGCATTCAAAATTTTATTTCTTCATTTACTTGTCATGTTCGCTTGACCATATTGTTCAATAATGTCCTTCTGATGATATAGATTCTACCAATAGTTTATGTTTCCATGTTCTTCTATGCCTTTCACTACTTTCATTTTTTATTCAAACTGATTCCAATTGTAAATCCACTACTATGCATCTTGTTTGACCCATGCTCTCTATACCTACTAAGGATATCATGAATCCATCTTTGTCCATATGTCACAAACTGTTCATAACCCTACTACTCAAATGTCCACAATGTTGACCCATCTGTCACTGTACCATTCTGAAGAATTCTCTTGAATATACTACAACTGATTCTGTCACTGTACCATTCTGAAGAATTCTCTTGAATATACTACAACTGATCATCACATGTTCTTGTTTATCATACTGGATCAAAATATGTCTAGTGATATGATCTGTCTTCTCATCAAACTATGCATGTCTGGAACAACCTGTACTGATGATTTCCCTGCCTAAATGCATATGTGAAATAGAATTATAAAATTTTGTCTGCCAACTAATACATGTGTGAGAGCACTCACTGGTGCATTTGGGTTGAATTCCTATGGTGTGTTTGATGTAATTTCCACTTTATATTGTCGAGAGAACGACAAACATCAAACCCCCTCAAATGTCGTTTCATAGGACGTCACTGTTTCGACGACATAGTTTTCATTTGTATTGCAACGTTTTATGTGGACACGTGTCATCATGAATTCGACTATTCAACCCCCATATAGACGTCATAATACCGATGTCCAGGGCATGACAAGACTGACATCTTGGACATGGAAAGAGAGATGTCCTCAAGGTGGCAAGAGAGACGTTTAAAAGGTGGTAAGAGAGATGTTTTAAAGGTGGAAAGAGTGACGTTGTAAAGGTGGCAAGAGAGACATTTTAAAGGTGGCAAGAGAGACATTTAAAAGGTGGAAAGAGAGACCTCCTGGAGGTGGCAAGAGAGACAGTTTGGAGGTGGAAAGAGAGACGTTTTAAATGTGGCAAGAGTGACGTTTTGGAGGTGGCAAGACCGACGGGAATATGTATCAGCTCTGATGTGGTTTCTATGGGAGCGACACTCTTGGATGTGGCAAGAGCGACATCCGAAAGGTGGCAAGAGTGACGTCCTGGAGGTGGCAAGAGAGACGTCCTGGAGGTACCATCTTCGACGTGGTTTCTATGGGAGTGACAGTCTTGGAGGTGGAAAGAGAGACGTCTCGGACGTGGCAAGAGGGACATAAGAGAGTCCAAGATGTCGCAATAGTGATTGTTTTGTAGGTATTTAAAAAAAAAATATAATATCAATATCAATACCTTTGAAGCAAACAAACAACTCCAAGAAAGGAACTAGTGATAGACTAGAGGGTCTGAAGATGTTTAATTGTTGATTTCTGCCTGGAGTAATTATTCTTATAATTGTGATCATACTCATTGCTAATTTGAAGAGTGTGATCACCTTCATTAATATGTCTGCATCCCTCTTCGAGCTATCAAAAAAGATTAGTATGTCATCCACAAAGATTAGATGGGTAATGGATAGCCCATTTGATATTTTGATACCAAAAAACGCCCTCCTACCTTTTCCTTAGTCAAAAAGTGTCTTATGCTTTCTGCTACATGCAGAAAGAGTAGGGGAGATAGCGGGAAACCTTGTTGAATTCCCCTCTCTGCTTGAAACAATTCTATGGTTGAACCATTGAGTAAAATGGAAAAGAAGACTGAGTTTCATCATTCCATTATCTAGTTGACAAAATACAGTCCAAAGCCTAGATGTATCAGAAGCATTCTGATGTATAACCAGTTCAACCTATCAAAGGCTTTGGATAGATCTAGTTTTATCACTACTTCTCTCATATTATTTAGTTTGATGTTGTACAAACCTTCTTGTGCTACTCTGATCACCTCATGAATTTGTCTGCCTTCAAGAAATACAAACTATTCCCCCGAGATGTGTTTTGAGAGGATTACTTTTAGTCTTCTATTGATAACCTTGGAGATAATCTTATACAAACAATTGCAAAGGGAGATAGGTCGAAAATATTCGAAGGAGGTTGAGTTGTATGTCTTAGGTATGAGTGTTATGAAAGTAGCATTGATATGATTGTGTATATGACCCTTTACCCTTGATTCTTCGATTACCCACAGTAGGTCAGGTCCCAGAACGTCAAAACATCCCAAGTAGAATTCGATTGGCCACCCATCTGGGCCAGGGATATTCCCTTTTTAGAAAGTGTGTAGGACTTATATTGGCTCTTTTTCAGTAACCAAGCTCATTAAGTGTCCAGTTGCATCCTCTTCAACAAATCTAGGGAAAATCTAGGCAACTTTTATAATTTCTGCAATAGAGGACTCCTCCTGGGCTTTGTAAAGTGTCTTAAAATGATTAGTTTCAATTCAATATCTAGCAGATTTTGTTCATCCTTTTGTTGTTTTATTTTGGCCCACTTCTTAGTTGCTTATTTGAGGCCTTTTAGGTTTTCAAAAAAATGCACAGCTACTGGGGTCTGGGAGTGTTCTGGTATTTTCACCCATAAGTCCTTTACTAGTTCCAGAAAGTTTGGATCTGTTATCCATCCCTCTAAGAATTTGAAGGGGCTATTCAGCCTTCTAGAGGAGGTCCCAAATTAGAACAATATCGGATGATGGTCTGATTCTCCCTCAAAAGTTACCCATTGTCGAACTAGAGTGGCCAAACCTCCTGAGTGTCCTCGAGCATCTACTGCTGTGAACATCCAACCTGGGAATAAGGATTCCAAGATCTTAATCACTGCTAAGTTGTCCCCTAGAGTTTTCTATAGTAGAATGACATCTGGCGAGCACTGTTCAACTAATCTTCGTAAGGAAAAATTTTTATTGGGGCTCGCCAACCCCCGACAGTTGAAAAAGAGGATTTTCATGAGGTAACTCCATCCTGGGGTGGTTTTTCTCTAAGAACCCATTCAATTTAAGATTGTCTTCTTGAAGCTAGATCAATTCTGGCCCGATCTTGTGCCATATATAAATGTGATTTATGGCTGCTACCTTTTCCCACCGATTGTGTCTGAGGTAGTGACCCCAGTCCCCTACCCGAGGTCATGGGAGAACCACTCTCCAAGGGATCCTCTTTAATCATTGATCTACTCCTAAGGTGGTAACAGACTGTTATCTTCATAAGAGGAGTCAATAGAGGTTGAGGGAGTGTCAAGGGAAAAAGGGAGATTGGTAGGAAGCAAAGTTTATAGGGAGGTAGGGGAGGGGATGATAGTTGTAGAGGGAGGGGCATTTATATCTGGTGTATAAGGGAGTTCAGTGGAGTTCAAGAGCCCAGTCAGTGAAGTGGATTCTAACTCCCCCAAGTTTAAGGAGGGTTTGACCAAAAAAGGTGAAAATATTGATGAGGAGGAGGAGAAGGGGCAGTGTAGGAAGGCTAGACTGGCATAGGATAGAGACTCAGAAAAAACAACTGGGGCGAAAGACTCCAAAGTAGTATGAGAAGCAGCTAAGATTGACATACCTGTTAATTTGTGTTCTCGTCAGAGGAGATGATCTAGGGAAGGTGAGGAGAGAGGACTGGTAGCCGAAGGCACTTCCTGTCCCGAACCCTGATGGCACCTTCTATCTGAACCCTGACCCACCGATTGATTATCTCCAGTGTTCTTCAGAACCTATCTTTTGAAGTCCCCTAAGCCCTGTTGTGGTTCCACTTCTTCCACGGAGGAGAGACGGAGGACATTGTCCCTCTTGTCATTTGGTCTTTTCCCTTGATGGATATTGGAGAGTTTTCCACACTATGCCCATAGACATGGCATCTATGACAACTAAATGGGATTCCCTCCTAGTCCAGGGTTTGTACAAAATCCCCAACGACCGATTCTATGAGAATCTCCTGATATAAACCCTTCCGCATATTGATCAGGACCAATATGTGAGCCACTGTCATAAGACCAATGACTTCAAAGGACATATTTTCCTCAAGGTAAGTGCCCAGAAGATTTCCAATTGCCACAAATCGATGTGTATTTCAGTATTGCATCGGGAGGCTCGGGAGTCTAACCTAAATGGGTTCCTCATTGACCCACTCATTGGGAGTCTAACCTAAATGGGAGTATAACCTTGTCCATTGCTATGTCCTCCCCAAAGACATGTCTTCCAACACCAATTCATTCCATGGCACACCTGATAGCTTTAATCGCCCGTCCTTCTTAGTTGTGTTGGGTGTTGTTTGAGTGATCCCCCCTTTGTGTAGTAGGAGTGTGCTTCTTGTTTTTGAAGGATAGTTATGGGTGAGAAGTAGGCCAAATACAACAATAGTTTAGTTGCAGAAGACAAGGGTTTCCCATGATAAGGGTCCATGGCAAGGAAGATGGAAGTATCATAGAACAACAACAAACGATAAACAAGTTGAGTAAGATGAACCTTGAGAATCTAAAGGTTGTATTGACAATCTAATAAATTCTATGTATTGTGTATGAAATGCATGTTGTAGTTGAATAGTGTTTCAATATTTATGTTTTTTATGATATACTTGATGAATGCATAGATACTTCAGTGCTTTTTGTTATGAAGTTGTGTGATTCCCCTAAGTAGGCTAAGGTTTGGCTAGCTATTGTAGGGACAAACATTGGTTCCATTGTCAAATATTTAGTTAGAAAGCATTCAATTCTCATCAACAATCTAGAGAAGTCTTAGGTCTAAACAAACCCTAGAATCGTATGCAATTCATGAAGCTCATTGGTAGTGTAAAAAAGGAGAACTTGGGTAACAATTACCACATAATCCTTCTATTCCTAATAAGCCTAAAGTTTAAACCATTGAATTCAACTAAACCAGGCCCATCTACTGTTGAATCAATTTTTCCCCCAACCCCCCGCATCTCCAAAGCAAGTTCCTTTTCTTCCACGACCACGTCCTCCCTCTCCACTAATAAATTCTAGCATGGCTACTTCTCAGTTTCCTAGATCTACCACTTTTCCCATAGCTAGATCTATGAAACTAACAACAATTCATGGTATCAATATCACTGATGATGCACTGAATATAACAATTTTTTATCTATATTATAAGAACAAAAAATTACTGATGAAACCCAGAAACTGAATCATTTGTGGCTACCCTCAAGGAACCCACTTTATTATTGTACAAGAAGATTGAGGTTGCTCCTTAAGAAACCTATTCACAATTTTTATAATATTTTTGCAATGAGTAAAACTAACTCAGTTCAACCTAGCATTTAAAATCTTGAAGTCTATTCAAATCAAATGAGATGAGATGTTGCAATATGATCAACAAATTTAAATTTTGATTGGGTAATCAACCTATGCCCAACTACAAAACAAGAAGACTTACTGGTTTATAGCTGGCTTGCCATAACGGGTTTGATTCAATATGTCTAATGTGAATCTGGCCACATATAAAGAAGAAATTCAAATTGATTTGAAAATGTATAAAGAACTTAATTCAACAGGGAGAGATACATCAAACCATACTTCATCACCGTAGCTGCAAGTGAAAGAGGTTCAAGCACAGATGCATCCAACACTCAGTAAAGATAAGGAGATGATTTGTGCTTGATGTAACATAATCATGTACGGAATGAATGTCCCCTAGACAAGATACTAGCTAGCAGTGGAAAAGAGAAGGAGAGACATTGAGGAACTAAGTGACCATGAAAGTATGACATATATTGCTTCTATCATTGCTGGAATGACTATTCCAAAAATCTAACCAATATAAAGGAAGAATCTTTGGAGTCTAGTGAAACATCAACTGTATATTGCACAAAAAATGCTCCAACACAAAATTAGTCATAACTCAACAAGCCAAACAACTTAAAATTTTAAGCCTCTGATACAATGTGTCAAGTGTGGGCAATTTGAGCATACACAAATCAATGCCCTTTCTTTGTTTTGGGTGTGATAGTTAGAATATTATTTGAGTCAATGACATCTCATAAAGAACTACCAAATCTTTCTGAAGAAAATTAATAATGTCAATATGGAACATGTTTCTGAATACAACAAGAATGTTCACATTGCTACAAGGACTCACCGTGAAAGGTTCAGAGTTGATCCTACAAAAAAATCAAAAGAGTCAATTTGTGAGTTGGTTGGCCCAATGAACCTATCACATAAAACTACCAATATTAATAGAGAGAATTTTAAAATTCCATGTGGTACACAATGTTATGAACATACCAATAATGTACAGAAAACTAAACCTGAGGGGTACATATTTAATCCTAAGAAAACTTGTAACAATACTGTGGAGAAGAAAAGAAAAGCAGTAGTTTCTATAGAAAAGTCAACTTTAGGACCCATTCAACCAAAACATTAACTAGGGAAGGATATTCCCAAGTGGGTACTCAGTACAATGAGGCCACAAACCACTACATGATGGACACAATGAAAATGCAGATGCATTCACAAATAGCGAAAGGGACACAAATGTCACAATCAGTTGTTGCAAATACAGGAATAGGCAACCAACCATGGAAAAGTAATGCATAGCTTCCCTACATGCAATGGGAAGTCATGGGATAATTGAAGGAACAACCCCACAAGAAGGCAACTACAAATACTCCCTTGCTAACACATAACACCTGAAGCACACAAGATGTGCCATTCTTGCATCTGCTAGGCTTTGCTTTGCAACAAGGGAATGGATGCAGTACTGCCTTTGGCCAACTGTTTTCATCTACAAAGTTGTGGTGAACTTATCAATCAAAGCTTCCATGCATTCATCATAGATAAGGCCTTCCATTTGAAAATGACCTGCCTTAGGTACAAATATGTGTTCCAACATGCCCAACTTCCATATTCAACTTAATTTCTAGTTTTTTTATGCTGGTGAAACCATCACAAAAGGCTTTGTTTTTGGAAACTGTAAAATAGCTTTGTGGTGCCTTCCAAAGAGTGTTGATGCGACCACACCAAAAGGATATCCTAAAATAACATATACCACAGTTTATGGAACTTTTTCAACAACAAAACCAACAATAGGGCCACCTGCAAAAGAAATATGTCCCTCAAAATATGCACAGAAATGACAAAAACAATTATGAAATTTTACTCTCAGTACAATATTGAGCACTTAAGGCACACATAATATTCAAAAAATGCATTACCACATTTAGTCAAAGGTATAAATAGATACAAAATGAAACTAAAGGTATAGAAATCGTTGATGAACCCATAAGTTGATAAATATGGTCCCAAATCTTACCAAGGGCCAATAAATGATCGTGGGTGGAAAGAAAATCAGTTTTCATGTGATGCACATATGATGAGAAATAATATGTCTTCCACTTCTCCATAATCATATAACGTTATGAAAATAATTAAAATGGAAAAACCTATTGTTTTTGGACACTCATAGCTACAGTAAACAAAAGATGCCCTTAGTGATGGTTTAAGAAAGTGTTGTTCTATTTTGAAATCTCTTTATAGCTTGTCCAAACTAAAATGATGATCTTTCATAATTGTAGGTCTATTTGTTGTACCTCTCACATCTTAATATGCTTGATACGGGTTCCTTGGATGGATAAAATTTTCATAGAGATAAGAATTGACAGGTTGATGAGAGATTAAAGATTATAATGTTTATAAATTAGGAACAAGAGTTCAAAAAACATATGTGCCTACATGTTTAAATAAGTATGCCTATTGCTTATGCATCGATCACTAACAAGTATGGATTATTCAACTTATGAGGACAGACATTGGGGAAATCACCATTGAGAATCTCATATGGTATTTTTTCTTGTTGTTTCTGTTCATTTTTTTCTTTAAGTAGTTAAGCATCTAGTGATTTATATATGAAATACAGTGTTGGTGACGAAAGTCACTCCTGGATTGCTAGAAGAGAAGAGCCTGATGCCCATCAGTTTTATGTCATGGTTATTTGTAGATGGGTGATCAAATGGAGGTAGACTCAAAACAATAGTGTTCCAACTTTGAAACCAGGCCAGGTATGCATAAGCAAGTGAGGTCTTGCGTAAATTTCAGACAGTGACCTATAGTAAAGGGTGAACAGGCAGACGACTTATACAAGAGAAAAGTGGAGGTTTGTTATAAATAGAAGGTTTCTAACAGACTGTAGCAGAAGGCATTTAAACACAATATCGACTTACATTCAAACGCAAAGCCAGAGGACACAATTATGTAATAATAAATCCTTTATCATAAAAGAACTGCAATAATTCGCATGAGTCAGTCATTCATGAACCCTCTTAGCATGAGATGCAAATTAGACGTAGTAGGAAGAACTGTCTATCATAAAACAAGAAATCTTGTATACAGAGGCATAAGCTAAAAGCTAGAATAGCTATTAAAACATTACAGTAGGGAGCTCTACTCAACCATCGATCCTTACAAAAATGGCGAAAACACCTACATATAGTCTTCCCTTCCTTTCGCCCAGTAGAGGCATCTCAGAACTTTCAATGGATGGCGTCACCTCAATCAAATCTGGCCTGCATTGCTCTGTCATACGCTACCTTAATTCGGCATGGCCCGCACTAGAGGTAGCTGAGCCCTTTGAATGTTGACTTGGCATGTGCAGGTTCTTCTGGCGAGTTGAAGACTCGGTGTGGCTTCTCTGAGGAGAAATGGTACAGGGGACCCTCTTGGGCAGAATTTCGGCCAGGACCTCCATACTCTACAATAAATGAGCGAGGTGAGGTTTGAACCACCCTCTCTTTTCTTCATTAATCTCCAATAGGTACTGGGATTTAGCTCATGTCGAATCGGCATCTAGATAATCACAATGCCTTCCCTCTGAGATTTAACTTGATGCTTTGGGGCCCAAGTGGCCCAAATGACAAATATAAACGCCCCTCCTCCAGGCCTATTCTCTTACGACCAAGCGCCAGAACCATGGGCTTGATCCTGGGTGCTATCGGAAATTCAGGGTTCAGGGTTTCAAAATGAATGAAACGAGGGGTCCCTGCTCCTTGAAACCTCGATCTGTGATATGACGATAGGCTTGCCACCTGTCCTAATGAGATAAGACAGTCCAGATTCACTTTGACCCATGGCGCTTCCCCTTGCTAAACCCTGGGCAACTGGTTGGCCCCAAAAACCCGATGGCCGTCGATCCGCTTCTATGGATGGATCTTGGCCATCGATGGCAAAACTTCGCCTGCTCGCTTGACTTACCACTAAAAAATGGGATTCTCTCGTGTTATGCTCGGGTGCTTCCCATGCAAACTGCAGACCTGGGTATGCCTAATCCCAAGACAAGAAATATCGCTAACATTAGGCTCCATGGGGGATAGAGTCATCCCTGCGATGCTCTAAGAACTCCTTCCACAGCTTCAGTACCTTGCTATTGGGCTATGGAGTCACCTATTAAGCCGAAAACATGTAAAAAGAAAATACACAAGGTAAAAAGGACCATATTTACAAACAGAGGAGCCGTCTAAGGCTCAAATAAAACATTTTTTCAGAAAATGCCCATTCACTGGGCTGTTGAAAACCTCTTAACCCTCCAAATCCTGCAACCCTTATGTGTTGTTGGAGAAAATCTCAGAGATTTTGAAGGGGCCGATCCAGAGGGCATCGAACTTGCTGTGCTTTCCTTTATCCTATCTGGGTGTGTCCCACTTAAATACCAAATCCCCGATATCCAACTCCTTTTTCTTGACCTTTCTGTCAAAAGCCTATTTGATCTTCTACTGATGACTGTAAGCTGTGTCCCTCACTTGTTCTCTGATCTGCTGCACTTCCACTATCTAATGAATTCTTCTGATCATATGATCTGGTTCTCCCTCGTAGTCTTGAAAGAACTTCGCCACAGGTAAGGTGAGCTGAGTAGGGAAAATCGCCTCTGCTCCGTAGACTAGTTGAAACGGTGAAGTGCCCAGAGACTTCTTCATTGTGACACGATCGGCCCACAGAGAAAATTTCAACTTTGAATCCTAGGCTCTTTTGTTATCCTCTAACAATCTTTTGATGATATTTATCAGGCTTTTGTTAGAGGATTCCGCTAAACCATTGCCCTGGGGATAGTAGGGGGTGGAGTGAATTATCGAGATCTGGAACTGTTCATAGAACTTAATTAGAAATTCAGATTTGAAAGAAGCAACATTATCAGTGATGATCCTGCTGGGACAGCTAAATCAAGCTATGATATCCTCCAGGAAGCTGATAATTACTTTGTGTGATGCGCTTCTGGTGGGGACAACTTTTATCCACTTGGTGAAATAATTTTTTGCAGTCAGGATCCATCTGTGCTGACCACTTGAGGGAGGATGAATTTCTTCGATGAAGTCCAACCCCCACTTCTGGAAAGGTGCCGAAGCTACTATGGGTTTTAATGGTAGTGATTTGAGTTGTTTCTTTCCTGAGAACTTTTGGCATTTGATGCAAGCTCTGATCTCCCTGCAAACATCAAGGAATAAAGTGGGCCAGTAATACCCAGCTCAGAGTATCTTGTGAGCCGTGGTCTTCCAGAAATGATGACCTCCGCAAAGGCCGCTATAAAAATCAAACGTAACCTTCTGGGCCTCCTGCAGGTCCAGGCATCTCAGAAATACCCCTAGAGGGTCTTTCCAGTACAAGGCTTGGTCGATGAGGTAATACCTAATCGCCTTGAGCTTTAGAGCCCTTGCTTTGATTTTTCCCATTCCATCGGGGGGATTCAACTCCTGCAGAAAATACAGAATGTCACGATACTAGGCACATCCTGTGAGCGATAAGCCATCTTGAGAGAATTGACTGGGTGATTCATCTTGCTGAGATCCTGGGAGAGTATTGATGAAACTAACTCCCAAGGCTTCGCAGTTGGATTTAGCCATTAGCTTAGCTAAACCTTGCCCCTTAACCAACTTGGTGGGCTTTATCTCTAAGTCAAATTCCATAATTTTAGCGATCCATCTGCCTCTTTTCCCATCTACGTCAGGCTGTACAAGGATGTCCTTCACGGAAGCTGAAGGAATGTATGCTATTACTTTTGAATGCAAGACATAGACTCTGAAAGTTTTGAGAGATTTCGCTAAGGCGTAGGCCTATTTCTCCATGATTTCATACCTACTCTCTGCGTCTCTTAATGCCCTGCTAAAGAAGGCGATGTGTTGCTCATGCCCTTCCTCATTTTTTTGCAGTAAGACAGCCGCCACTGTATCACAGGAAGAAAAAGAAAAAATCAGGAAATCCTTGGAATAATCAGGACTGATCAGCACAGGTGCCTCAGTCAATGCCTTTTTTATTTGGTCAAAAGATGCCCGAGGCTCAGCTGTCCATTTCACTTTGTTTCCCTTTCTGAGCATTGTTGTGATGTGTTTTACTAGTTCAGCAAAATTTGAGATGAATCTCCTTAGGAGGTTAATCTTTCCTAGAAATGCCTGGACCTCTTTTTTAGACCTGGGAAGTGACAGGGTTTGAATCGTCTCCACTCTGATGGGGTCAATTCTTACTCCTTCCGCGGATACTATATGGCCTAGCAGCTTGCCCTCCATCATAGCGAACAGGGACTTCTTGGGATTTAGGGAAAGACCAAATCTCCGGCACTTCAAGAAAACTTTCCTTAAGTGATAGCGGTGCTCTTTATCATACCTGGAGAAGACCGTGATGTCATCTAGGTAGATCACTACAAACTAATCTTTTTCTCCAATGAAGGCTATATCCATGGCTCACTGAAATGTTGCTCTTGCATTCATCAACCCAAATGGCATTTTGGCATACATGAACATACCCCAAGGGGTGGTGAAAGCTATTTTTTCTCTGTCCTTAGGCATGAATGATATTTGATTATACCCTGAGAACCTGTCAATCATAGATATCCTGGATGCACCAGTTACCCTTTGCAGTATGTGTTCCATCTTAGGTAGGGGCTAATTGTCCTTCTTTGAGCTTCCATTTAGATTCCTGAAAATGACACAAAACCTGATTTCTTCGCTTTTCTTCCTTACCAGAACTAAATTGGCCACCCATTCAGACTATCTCAAGGGGACGATGATCTGTGCATCTAATAGCTTCTTGACTTCCTTTTCCATGACCAACAACAACATGGGATTTATCTGTCTCAGCTTTTGCCTGAACGACTTAACTTCTTCCTTCAACGGGATTTTGTGTTCAATGACAGATGTGTCATATGTTTTGAGGTCTTTGTAGGTCCAAGTGAACACATCGACAAACTCTCTCAGCAAATCCATGTACTCAGCCCTCTGTTCACTGGTCAGTGTAGTGTCCCCAAGGCCGAGCCTCGTTACAAATCATGATATATGCAATGAATTGTAAATGTGCTCTATAGGTTGGTGAGCCAAGTTTTGTATAATATGGAAGGCTTATGTGTTTGTTAGGCCAGGAAGCCTAAGTGTTTGAGGGCCAGGAGCCTGCTGTTGTACTTGTATGTATGCAGAATAATCAATAAAATATAAACACCGCCAGGTGCAGACTGACCATGATGAATGAGTGAAGGGGGACTGAGTGTCCACAGAGTGGGCAAGGAACTAGGGACTAGAAGGTGGGAAAGGGGCTGAGTGTTGAGCCTAGGGGCTTAGGCCTAGAATAATATTTTAATATTATTTCCTAAAAAGCCATGTGCATATTATTTTATCCTAAGTTCCTAGCAAAAAGGAAAGGCGTGTAGAGGGAGGCATGCGGATGGAATGCATGCAGTTCCCAGGGTGACAAATGTCCACCCTGATGCATGCAAATAAAATAGAAAGGAACAGTTGTGGGGGAAGAAGGAAATCTCTCACATTCCATTCAACCCGACTGCCCTGAGCAGGTGCCCTATGACCTAGTCTGCAAGAGACCTCATGTATGTCTGTTACAGAGAGAAATCCTATGTTGGGTGCTGAAGAATGCGTGTTTACCCTTTTTCAGAGCCGTGGATTCTGTTAGTGAGAGAAAAATAGTGTGTGCATTACCTGAACGAAATGTCCATGCCAATTTCGGGGGAGAGTCTCTGTTTTCCTAGGAAAAGATGAGCGAGCTTGTGCGTGGAGCCCTATTCTGAAATCTTGACCGTGAGAACATCCTGTGACTGTTGAACCGGTTCTTGGGAAGCCTGTGTCCATTTTCCCTGTATTTTTTGTTGCACACAGTTTTGGACTGCCTGAGGCTTGTTGGCCTATGAGCGACTCCCTCCAGGTGAGAGAGTGCGCAGAGGAAGGAGAGAGCTCTTGGAAGGAACCCTGTAGCTGCCACAAAACCCGGAGACTTCCGGTCCGGTCTATTCCTGTAACCCAAGGTAAGGGAGACTGGCAGTTGAAGGACTGTCCAGGTGACAGTGAAGGTGCACTCTCCTGGGGTGCAACAGGCATGTGGGGAATGAGGGTCTGTGGGCAGTGAGCGTGGGAGATTCCTGGGAGAGCATTCTTCCTGGTGGTTGTGTGTGACTGAATTCCCTGTAACCTTAGCCTGAGTCTGGATTCCTTCTCTTGGGGTGGAGCTCATTCCCAGCTCGGGGGTGAACCATTGTTGAGTTGAGGAGTAGTGTGGTCTATGACTGGGAGGTTCGTGGAAGGCCTGCATTTGGTTGGTGGATTTCTCCACTGTTACAAGATAAGTGTTTAATTATATTTTTACCACATTTTATCATGACTGTACTGGATCTGTTATCATGTTTTCCGCTGTGTAAATGAAGTACTGTTGAAAGCTATGGATTGTCTAATTATAACAGTAACTATATGTTTATTCTGAGAATTAAAATGCATCTCTTTGCTGTTATGCATGTGATTATACAATTCTATATGTTTTATGTAAAAATCCATGTACAGATTAGTTAGCGAGAGGTTTGAAAGCCTCGGTAGTGAAAAGTGACACTACAATTTGGTATCAGAGCCAAGGTTTCGACACTAAGCCTAGATGGGCTAGTGGAGCAGTCTTTGGACTGAGAATGCGAGGGAAAATTGAGTCGAGAGGACCAATTTCGGACCCTAGTTTTTTCCGAAGCGTCAAGGAGACACTTGACGAGTTTTTATTAAGAACTCAAGTAGTATAGCGGTGCTATGAAACTGCAGGCTGGTGTGGTCTATGGCCATGGGGAGATAGGTCTCTACACCAATGGTGTTAGAACCTTAGGATCTGTTTGGGAGGGAAGGCGAGCTCTCGTGACCGTCAGATCTGGAAAAATGTGCGTAAGGATTAAAATTCCTTTGGAAATGGCACAGGAGTGTGGAAATCGCGATATGCGAAATCCCGAGTTAGTTAGAAACCGTCGGAGCCGTCAGATCTTGGCCAGAAAACCCGACAACCGTTGGATCTATCGGGAGGTGTCTAAAGGTTAAACCTCAGAAACTAGGGGTGAAAGCTCCGAAATAGATCTAAACCATCCGAAAGATGGAGGACACGTGTCATGAGATTTTCCATTTTGGGAAATCGGGAATCATGATATCGGGAGTCACGATGTTAGGAGGTCAGGAATTTTCATAGTAAAAGTCCCGGGAATGACCTAATCCATCCGTATGAGGAAGGAAACATGTCGCATGATCGTTTAATTCGGAGATCCAGACACCCAGACCCACATAGGTGAGTGTTTTTGATCTTGCATTGGGAGAAGTCCTGAGATTTGACCCGAGTCGTCCAATAGTTGAGACACGTGGTGGAGATCAAGTGACCCGTCGGTATACAGGGTACCAGGGTTTTGAGTTGACAAAGGATTTTTTCATCGGGGAATCAAAAGTCCTGAAGTTCCAAGATTGAATCGGGATCGTCCATTCATTGTGGATGCGTGGCAGTAATCTAGGAAATCGGGAAAAATCCTGACAGGGAGGAAGGTACCACCGGGCGGCCAGCTGTTAGTACACTGGAAAGGAGGGAAGCGCCATTGGGGAAGCCAGCTGTCCGTATAGCGGCGAGTCGGGATTCGGAGAATCGGGAATCGCGGGGACAAGAAATCCATGCATTGTGAAACTCCGAACCCCAAAACCCCAACGAGGGGTTTGACTACGGTCACAAGGTAGAGGTCACATGGACCAGGAGCTAAGACAGGAGGGATAACGAGTGAATAACGTGTAGGGATTCAGAGAATTGTGAATCCTGAGGACATGTGCATTTGGACCTGGGAAAGTCCAAAACCCTGATAAGAGGTATGACTGTGGTCATATAAAGGGAGGTCATGTGAAGCACGAGTCTAGCCTGGAGAGTTAAACAGGATTTCTCTGGTACTGAGACTCCGAAACGCCGAAACCTGAAGTCCCAAGGTACAAAGAACCGAAGTTCTGAAATCCCGAAGTGTCTAAAATGAAAGCCCCAAAAACACGAAAATTGCAGAGCCGAAAGAGAAGCTCAGAAAACTCATTTGGAATCGAAATGTATTTTGTTCTTGTTGGTATTAGTTATAAATATTGTGGATTGTTTGTGAAGGTTTAATGTCCTGACAAATTTCAAATTTAATTTCACAGAGTGTGTGTGCAGATTTCAACGAAGGCCAGAACCCCAGTTAATCAACGTCGAGTATGGAGTGGGGAAAAGTGAAGTTTACGCCTGAAATAGAAGATGAATGGGAAGGAAAGGATGTTAACCTAGGATTCGAAGGATTGAACTCTAATTGGCATGGAAAAGAGATGGATAAGGAAGGACATATGATGAAAATCATTGAAGGGCTGAAAAGAGAGGCCAAGGAGCGTTGAGCTGATAGCCGAAAGTTCATGAAAGTCAGGGATCAGAAAGGGGAATTAAACTTAAAATTCTTGAAGAGCCTGGAAAGAATAGAGAAGAAACTTGAGAAGGGAAGAGACTCA
>CBVK0100603734.1:0-16588 GCA_900067695.1 Picea abies | reverse complement strand
AATAAACTAGAATTGAATAAGGTCTACCATTCTCTCTATAACTTATTTTTGGGGAGAATTAAAGGAGTGAAAATTGAAGGAGTTTCAAACTTATTTTTGGGGAGAATTAAAAGAGTGAAAATTGAAGGAGTTTCAAAGAATACATTGAGTTATATTATCTACATGATCAGAGTATTCTAAGAATTGAAGAATTTCGAAAGTTGAAGAATTATGAAGAAGCATTATCTGGTTGTAAATGATGGTTATTTGATGGTGATGATTTAATGCAAATTTTTATTATCTCTTGTATATTTTGGGGTGGAAGGAAGGGGCAAGGATGGAGAGTTCAACCCTCTCTTGATATTGGAGGATTCTATCTTCTTTTTGGAGGTTTATCCCTCCCTTTATATTTGGAAGTTGGAGCTACTTTCGAAAGTCATTACTTCCCTTTAACAATAACTATTGATTATTTCTCATATATTGTGCATGGTTTACTTCCCTTTAACAATAACTATTGATTATTTCTCATATATTGTGCATGGTGAATTGTGGTGTATTGATGTAATTCTTATACTATTTTTCATTTCTCATTAGATATAATTGAATGGTTTAAATACAAGTTGAATTTTTTTTTAAATTGTACTTGATATTGATTCACCACCCTTTCAGTATCAACAGAAAAAACTCAAGTGAAAAGGGAAATTACAAGTGAAAGGTAAAAATGAACCAAAATTTTTACCCAAACAAAATTTTTAGTTTTTGCAAACTAGTTTTATCTAACCTTTTTTCACATTTATATTACCTATCATTTGGTTTTTTCCGTGATTGTCATTTTTTAAGGATCCGCTCACACTTTTTTGCGAGGATGATTTGTTTAAGAGGGAAGATATAAAGCATAATAATTTTATAACCTTGTGATATCTCCAAGAAAACATCGTCCTCCTTCGAGCTCGTTAAAATATGAAGTGTCATCTGTTGGGCTCTAATTTAAACCTTTTTCGGTCCAAACCGACTAACTATGAAAAACGAATAATCTAGTCAAATATCGAGTAGAAGAGTTCTCCTTCGTATTATTTTATTCTTTTTCAAGCCGAGACTAAAATTAGAAAAATTAACACCCACAAAGTTTACTTTAAGTTCTTTTCAAATTCCCCAAACATGAAAAACAACCGAGTTTTCCTTCTCTCGACTCATAAAACCATATATTGAAGGGCCCATATGGGGATGAACCCTTACTTCTTCTAGTTTGTTAAACGAATATGAACTTACCCAAGGTGATTTATACCGAGAACATGTTATCCTCCTCAAACTCGAAAAACAAGAAAGAGGTTGTGGATGAGATGACAATATTCTTATGATTTTCATGCTTCGTGGGAGATAGAAAGAATGCATGTAGATATGTAAGGGTTGGGTTTTGGTTAAATAAGAGAGTTTATTATTGCTAAGCTACTTGTAGATGAGTTATACCTCTATTTTTGTAGTTCTTTTTATGTTGAAATACATTCAATGAATACGAGAAAGAAAGTGGATCGAGATCTCAGCACTTTGTTGTTTTATTGTTTTATTCTGAATGCACTTTGTGTAGGATTCGACCTCTATAGTAATTGTATTTGAGGGATATTGAGAGTAATAAAGAAAGCATGGAGGACATTTTTCTTTGTATCTTGTATATTTGGTTTGAATGTATGTGTGTTATTTAGCATTTTTCACAACACTTAGATGAATTTTATGAAGGAATGTAAAGTGAATGCATGGCTATGAATGGGGCGTTTCTTGTATGTATTGTTTCTTTATGATATGCATAAAACCTATGGTCTTTGTGATTATCATTTTGTCTTGGGTGAGACCTTTAGTCCTTGAATATTTAATATGGAACAATCTATGGGGTATTTATTGCTAAATCCTTTGGAACCTAGATTTGAAACCCCAAGCAAAGAAATGGAATTCTATTGGGTGACCATATTGAGTGACCATGAATCCTATGGAATACTCTAAAACATCAATATCTATTTTAAGTGGATGATGTAGGTCATGAAAAGTGATCTAGTGCTTAATGACCTCGATTTTATCCATTGACAAAAATTCCCACGAATTCGATCACATATTCCATATACTTGATAATGTTTATTCTAGAAGAGAACATATCCAAGTTTATACATGTTTTATGTCATATTCGAGTGTTAATCACATTTTGAAGTTATTGCAAATTCTCATGCCATGATATGCTATAAAACAATATATTATCCAATTACACATTTCTTGCAAAATGCCTAAGAACGTCATTTATATAACTCATTAAAGTAGTATGTTCATTGGTTATACCAACAAATACGAGAAATCACTAAAACAAACCTTCACATTTTTTAATGTAGTGTTCCAATCATTTGAGAACTTTATAGGGATTTACAGTTATCTTGACTTAATTTCATGTTTTTTAAAGAACTTAAAATCCTCTAAAATTTTTTGTAAATCATCTATTCCATGGAGAGGATACCTACTCTTTATTGAAATATTGTTGGATCCACGTGGTTGATTCACATAACCCATGTCCCATCTTTTCGAAGAACTAAGGAATCGATTACATTACCACAAGAAGGTAGGTTGAATGTGCCCTTTGACGATCAGTTCTTACTTGCATGATAAGGTGATTCATAGATTGTTTCCTTCTTTCATCTAATTTTTGTTCTAAGGAACCTTATGTGGAATTGGAGAAAGGACCAATTTCTTCATAATTTATTCAAATGTATAATTCTTATCATTGTCATTGTCCAGAATTAGATACATCGGGTTGTATTTCACCATGTATGTGTATGGAATAGTCTTTCGATATTTCCTCTTTATTGATGATGATCGAGTTGGCTAGGGTTGTTGATGACAATGAAAATAAATTCAATGATGTAAGATTATATTCATTTATTTATCTTCCTTTACCATTATTATGATGTGTAGTTGAGCCTACATTATATGTAGAGATTCATGATAACAATGTCTTTTGAGGATTGCATTTAGATGCATCATGCTAAGCTAAATTATGGTAATTACACAATTTTACTATATGATCCGATTGCTGTTTTTTTCCCTAACAAGTACCTTACTTAAAATGCTTATTTCCACTCTCACTTGTTTCTTGATTAGTCTATTGGGTATACATTTTTGTTCTTTAACTTCCATTGGTCATCTAAAATTTCTATTTGAAAGGCAAACCTATATGTTAGGCAGAGAAGCATCCTTTATCATTTAATCTATCCTAAGCTTGATATAATAATGGAGTTGTTATGGAGGTGTGTCAATAGTAAACTTTTCTAGATATAAGGAAACACAAAAATGATGTATTTTAAGACAAGTAACATGTTTTTATCAGTAATTCCAAGTTAGTGGAATTCGTTATTATAATTATGTACAATTTCATCTTTTAAATTAATTTATATGTTCTCATTTCTTCTGTTATTGTTCCATATGCTTGGGTGGATAAAATTATGTACTAACATTCTTCATGAAATTCTTCCATGTCTCAATGGGTATGTTAGTTCATATTTTATAGTCAAAACATTTTCTTGGATGCAACCTACAAATGTTGATGTTTTCAAGCATCTTATTGTTAATCCCTAGGCAAAGCCCCATGTTATGTATAAAAACCCTTATTAATTATTAGATATTAAATTATTACATTTCTAGTGTTATATGTGTGGGTCAGTTAGAATCCTTCATTGCAAACTTTCGTCATAATTGTACCCCTTTGTCTCCTATATATATATCAAGGATATGTAGTATTAGGATAATCTTATATCACATCACATTGTACTATAAATTGGATATATTGTAAAAGGATGTTTTCCCCTCAAAGTGGACTGCAATTCATTGTCTTTTCATCACTTTTAAGGTGTTGTATCATAACATTTGGTATTAGAGCCTTGATCCTAGGGTTTTTCTTCCTCAAGCAAGTCATCTTGTAATTTTCACTATAATTTTCTTTCGGAGTGAAACTTGGGTGATGTTTATAGGACATAAAAAGGAGCTGGTGGTTCAAATTGTAGCTTCTGGGTAATTGTACCTTCAGAGATACATGTTTTGGAAGATATGATTTTTTACTAGTTCTATAACTAGTCTCAAACATGTGTTTTGGGTAGAGAAGTCCTATCTTCTTCATAGATGATCCAAATTCCATGAGACTAGTTGAATTGGAAAGAGTACAATCTATAGTGTTTTTGGTACATGTTTCATAATCAAATACAAAATATTGGGCGTATGGAATTCTATACAAGTTTATTCTCCCAAAAATTTCAAAAATGAGCGAGGTTTGGGAAAATTACCCTAACTTCTACTTGGCACATCCAATTTTGGTCAGACATGTGGCATTTAAGAGAGGAAATATCTAAGTACTATAGGAAAATTTCATACTTATAAGGGAATAAATTTCAGAAATACATTAGAAAGAAGGTTAGCAAGGAGAACAAACTCAAAATTAAGAGTTGAAAGGTACGTAAGTTACAATTGACATAACTTTTTATTGCAAGAACTATTTATGATGATTCAAAATTTTTGATAAAGAGGAGTATTATTATTCTTATTGTACTTGGATTCAAAAAACATGTCAAAACCAATTAAACCTCCCAAAGTCTTATCTATAAATCAAGAATAAAATCAGGAGATACATAGTGAGCTATCCAAATTGGAGGTACAACTTAATGAATTGATTGTTAGTTCAATAATACTTGATGAGTTGGTAAACTCACAAATAAAAGAAATGGAAAATATTATGGATGAAAATAAATAAGAAAAAAAAATTCGATTAAGGAAATGGAAAATTTCATGTCTTCCATGATCTTTCAACCTTTGGATGAGAGACTCCCTAAAGGAGATATCAAAATGAAAATAACTCATGAAAATAACAATATTATTCATGTTGAACAAACTTCCAAGAATAAGTAATTTCTAACTAGTGAATCTAACTCTAATAGTGGAGTTAATTATGGTGGGGGGCCTAAAGTCTACTTTCCCAAGATTTAATTAAAGAAGTTTGATGGAACAAAGGTGTTTACCTAGAAGAACCAAATATGAACTACATAATATTATGGATGATAAGAAAAGGATTGAGATAGAAACCTTGAACTTTGAGAAAAATCCTATCAATGGTATCAATGGATAGTGAAAATGAAGATCCTTTTTTATCATCATACTCAAGGTTTATTTACAAGAGACTTAGAAGCACAATATGGGAAAGTGTGGGAGAAAGAACGTTTCAGTCAATTGATAATAATCAAGAACTTATATGATATTGAAGATTATAATTTGGAATTTCAGATATTGGCCATAGCAGTGGATGACATAAGTGTTAAACAATTTTTGGAAGATTACATGGGTGGATTAAAACAAGAGATCAAACATGATATTTTATTAAGACACCCTACAAATATTATGGGAGCTATGCAAAATTCTCATCATATTCAATCCAAAAACAAGGCTATGTACAACTCTACCATTGGATCATGCACAAATGCAAAGATTGTTTTGGGGGTCCTAAGACAAGTGTACCTCAACCAACAAGGTTGACGCATCAACAATTCGATGAAATGAGAGCAAAAGGAATATATTTTGATTGTGACAACATGTACAATAAGGGGCATAAATGTGGTCAAAATAAATTTGGTATATATCTATACCAATTTGCAAATATACTTCAACAATAAACCGATAATAAAAACCAAACCATTCACTAAAACACTGAACACAAGAAATAGAGAAAACCCTTGTGGTAGGGTAAAACCATATATTATTCCTTACAGAAGGAATGCAATCCTCAAGAAATAAATGCTTGTATATAACCAAAATTCTTATTCATGCCAATTACATTGCTTACATATCCTTTTATAGTATTTTCTATCTCCTAGGAACATTCTAGAGAAGGAATCTTCTATAAATCTCATTTATTGTTTCTAGCTACCCATTTTTTATGTGTAACTACCATAGTGGGCCTTATTTAATACTATGTTGGACCTAGTGCACCTTACATTTAATAGCCTCCACTAATAATACCTAACCTCCATTCCCATTGGGTACCTCCCATATTACCACACATACTACCTCCCTAGGTATAGTACATTCCATCCCCCTTAATCATGTTTTGTCCCCGAAAAATGAGAAGAGACCATACAATATGATCGACTGAGAAGAATATCCAGCTAGTAGAAATTATGACCATCAATCCATCCTAATGGAAGATTAATATGATATCCAGTTGCTTCCTTTCCATCTTGTTATGCATTGTGCTGATGTTGTCAGGGGGTTGATTCTCTAACCTGATGTTTCCCTATAGTGCTAACAATCCTCCATGCACCTCTTGATTGGTTTCCTTTCTCGTTACATGGTGGTGCATAGATGTGTTGATGATCACATATTTTTTGTTTCCATATTTTTGCATAAGTGTTGGTAGGCCTTGTGCACCACTTGACTAGTTGCCTTCGTGTCCTCACTAGTGTGTAAGTGTGTGGATGATCATTCGTTTGTCTTGATGATTTTTGTTTCTCAATATGATGTGGATGGAGATATAAAACGACTGTAGGAATCTGTTCTTTGTTGTTCAAATATACAACACATTAATCCTTTGAGTCAATGACCACCTTAGCTTCTCTATTATTTTCTTCCTGTAGCTTTGCTTCATCTTCTTCCATAGACTTTATCTCTTATTCAACTTCGGACTTTGCATTAACTTCTATGCTTGTTGTCGTAGGACCTTATTTATTACTAAGAGACACATCCTACAATGTAATTTTCTATTTCTTGTACCATAGTTTCAAAAAATTATTTGGCACATTAATATTAATTGTTCCCACTGACTCTATCCAAGGATATCCCAAAACAATTTCTACATCACCCATATCTAGATCCTCAAAATCTGAATGCAAGACATATTTATCCATACTAAGCTTCAAATATTTAAATTTTTTAACATTTTCACCCGCAACTTGTTTACTTTGAATATTCTTTACAACAACTTGTAATCTATTAACCAACTGAACATTGATAAAATTATTCGTGCAATTGGGGTTAATATAAAAAATGATATTTTCTTTATGAATAAAACTATGAACATGTAATAAATATGCACTTGAAAATAAAACCTTAGTGCATTATTTATCCTTAATATTGGAACGAGACCACTTTTCTAAAAATACGTTTTCATATTGTTTATCTGAAAGGTCAAAAATCTCATCAGATTTAACTTCATTCCACCATATACTAGCATCATCCTTTAAATTTATCCATATCCCAAGTCACCATAGGAGGCCACATGATGGCTTTATATTTTTGATATATTATGCAATACTAGGACCATCATATCTTCCATTAAAATGCATCATGCTTGGAAGATATTAGCAACAAAAACTAGGGTTTTAAAAATAACTTACTGTAGAAAATCACGAATTCTTCTAGAAAAACCCTAAAAAAATGAAGAATTTAAAATTCTCATAACTTCACTTCCCGAACTTAGTTTTGGTTGATGTTTTTTTTAAATTGGATATTTTTCCAAGAGGAATCGAAATAACAAATTATTTTCTTAAGATTATGAGTAGAATGTTTCAAATCTGAGCCTGAAGTGGGCCACCCCCTTTTTCTTCAAAACAATTCTGTAAAAATAACCAAAAAATTATTCCCTTATTTTCCGAGGGAAAGAGATCTGATGCAAAATGATATATATCTATAATTTTATGAAAATATACTTTAGTATTAAACCAATAATAAAAACCAAACAATTCACTAAAACAATGAACACAATAAATAAAGAAAATTATTTAGGTAGGGTAACACCATATATTATTCCTTATGGAAGGAATGCACTTCTCAAGCAAGACTTTCTTGTACATCAAAAATATTCTTCCTCATTCCAATTACAATCCTTAAATATCCTTTTATAGTATTTTCTATCTCCTAGGAACATTCTAAAGAAAGAACCTTATAGAAATCCCATTTATTATTTCTAACTACCCATTTATTATGTGTAACTACTATAGTGGGACTTATTTAATACTATGGTGGACCTAGTCCACGTTACATTAAATAGCCTCCACTAATAATACCTAACCAACATTCATATTGGGTACCTCCCATATTAACTCCCTAGGTATAGTATATTCCACCCCCCTTAAGCATCCCGCATCCCCGAAACATGAGAAGAGACCATACAATATGACTGGTTGAGAATCGTAGCCAACTGGTACCAAGTCTGGCTATCCATCCATCCTAATGGAGGTTGAGTATGATATCAAATTGCTTCCTTTTCATATTGTTCTTTATCGTGTCGATGTAGCCATGGGTTTGATTCTCTAGCCTGATGTTTCCTTCGAGTGATATCCATCCTCCATGCACCTCTTAATTGGTTTCCTTTCTGGTTCTTTCGTGGTGCATAAATGTGTTAATGTTCATGCCATTGTTGGTTCCCTATATATACATAAATGTTGGTAGGCTTTCATGCACCACTTAGTTGGTTTCCTTTGTGGTTCTTTGTTGGTGCGTAAGTGTGTGGATGCTCATGACCTTATCCTGATGAATGTTGTTTATTGATATGATGTGGATGATGATATGCCACGATTGTAGGAATATGTTCTTTTTTATTCAAATATGCAACACATTGTCCCTTTGAATCAATGACCACCTTAGCTTATTTACTGTTTTCATCCTATGGCTTTGATTGATATTTTTCTATAGACTATTCCTCTTATTCAAATTCAAACTTTGCAATCACTTTTGTGCTTGCTTCCACGTGTCGTTCTTTGTTAATAAGAGACACATCCTGCAATTATATTTTATTTTTCTTATACCTTAGCTTCAAAAATGTCTTTTGCACATTATTATTAATTGTTCCCACTCACTCTATCCAAGGATATATGAAAAAAATGTCTACATCACCCATATCCAAAGCCTCAAAATATGAATGCAACACATATTTATCCATATTGAGCCTCAAATATTTAAATTTTTTAACATTTTCACCTGAAACTTGTGTACTTTGAATATTATTTGTATCAAATTGCAATGTATTAACCAACTAAACATTGATAAAATTATGGCTTCAACTGGGGTTAATAGAAATAATGATATTTTATTTATGAATACAACCATGAACCTGTAATATAGATTTGCCACCTGAAAATAAACACTTGGTCCATTCTTTATCCTTAATCTTGGAACGATACCACATGTCTAAAAACACTTTTTCATATTCTTTATCTAAAAGGTCAAAAATATTGTCAGATTTAACTTCATTCCACCTTATACTAACATCATCCTTTAAATTTATCCATATCCCAACTCGTCATAGCAGTCCACGTGATGAATTTATATTTTTTATATATTATTCAATACTAGTACCAAAATATATTCCATTAAAATGAATCATGCTTGGAATAAATATACAACAAAAACTAGGGTTTAAAAGATAACTTACTGTAGAAAATTGTGGCTTTTTCCGGAAAAACCTTGAAAACCTGTCGAGTTTAAAATTCTCATAACTTCACTTCCCGAAATCCTTTTCGGCTGATTGCTTTTTTTTTTTAATTTGGTATTTTTTTGAGAGGAATAAAAATACATAATTAATTTCTGAAAATTTTAAGTATAAAGTTTTAAATATGAGCATAAAGTGCGCCACCCCCTTTTTCTTAAAAAATATTATGAAAAAATAACCAAAAGAATCTTCCTTTATTTTCTGAGGGAAAGATCTGTGATACCAAATGCTATATATATATATCGGTATAAAAATATACTTCAACAATAAACGAATAATAAACACCAAACCATTCATTGTAACACTAAACACAAGAAATAGATAAAGCTCTTGAGGTAGGGTAACACCATATATTATTCCTTATAGAAGAAATGCACTCATCAAGCAGTAATTGTTTGTACATCAACAATATTCTTATTCATGTCAATTCCATTCCTTACATATCCTTTTATAGTATTTTCTATCTCATAGGAACATTATAGAGAAGGAATCTTCTAGAAATCCCATTTATTATTTCTAACTACCTATTTATTATCTGTAACTACCATAGTGAGCCTTATTTAATACTATGGTGGACCTATTCCACCTTGTATTGAATAGCTTCCACTAATAATACCTAACCACTATTCTCATTGGGTACCTCCCGTATTACCACCCATATTACCTCCCTAGGTATAATACAAAATTATTCTACATAGATTATGAAGAGGAACAAGATCATGTACCTCAACCAACAACTTTTACACCTTAACACATGGATGAAAGAAGAGAAAAATGACTATGTTTCAATTGTGAGAGTAGGTATAGTTAGGGGCATAAATAAAGTGAGAAGAAATTACTCTACATAGATTGTGAAGAGGAAGAAGATAAGGAACTGAAACCGCCACATGATCCATATCTAGAAGAGATTACTACAACAATATGTTTTGATGCATTGGTTGGCATATGTAATGCAAAAAACCTCAAGTTACAAGGATACATCAAAAATAAAAAAGGTAACAATATTGATTGATTATGGTACTACCCATAATTTCATCTATTATAAGTTAGCAAAAGATCAAAATTATTTTGTATATCCCACACTAGAGTGTTAAGTAATGATTGAAAATGGAGGTACCATAATTTTTTTAGGGAAATGCCATAGTATTAAGCAGAACATGGCAGAGTATTTTCTAGATAGCCCCATTTTTACAATCCAGATAGAGGTTTATTATGTTGTATCATGGATCCAATGGTTACAATCATTGGGAAGAATGGTCTTTCATTTTAAATATATTTTCATGAAATCTTTCTCATATGGAAAGGAAATTGAGCTTAGAGGTATCCAAGGGAAACCCTCTGAAGTGATAATATCTAATAGCGTGACAAAATTACTGAAAAATGGAAGTTGGGGTGTAATTGCACATTTGTGCTCACTTGATGTTCAAATATCTATATCTGATACTCCATCAGATATCCATATAGTTATCAACAATAATTCCAAGGTATTTGGTGAAATTCCTAAGGGTATTCCACCTACTCTAAATCATGACTATGTTATTCGTTTGCAACCAATAATTTTACCACCTGACATTAAGCCTTACAGGTTTCCACATGCATAGAAGAGTGAGATTGAGTGCATGATATAGGAAATGTTAGAGGCGAGCATCATTCAACATAGCCAAAATTATTTCTCTTCACCAATGGTGTTGGTTAGAAAAATAGATTGTTCTGGGGCATGTGTCCATATTAAAGACAACTCAAAAAAATTACCATCAAATACAAGTTTCCTATCCATGTCATTTATGAATTATTAGATGAATTACATGGAGGAAAATTATTTATCAAGTTGGATCTCTATTTGGGATATCATCAAATCAAAATGATCTAGGAAGACATTCATATTTACTTTTAGAACACATGAAGGTAAATATGTGCTTTTGGTTATGACATTTGGACTTACTAATGCACCTTCAACATTTCAAAGCTTGATGAATATTCTTTCAATCCCTTAGAAAATTTGTGTTAGTAGTTTTTTATTACATACTAATCTACATCAAATATTGTGAATAGCATGTACAACATGTTGAAAAAGTATTGCAACTATTGGAAGACTAAAAACTTTATGAAAATCCTTCCAAGTATGCCTTTGGGGTTCAAGAAGCGGAATATTTGGGTGATATTGTATCTCATGAAGGTGTAAAAGTGGACCCTAATAAAGCTAAAGATATGAGCGAATGGACAATTCCCAATACCTTGAAGAAATTAGAGGATTCTTGGGATTGATAACCTATTACCACAAGCTTTACAAGAACTATGGTCAAATATAAACACTTCTAACAAAATTATTAAAGAAGGAGGAATTTTCTTGTACCTAAGAAGAAACCAAGTGTTTTGAAAAGCTTAAGGAGGATAAGAGTACAACTCCCATATTGGCCACACCTAGATTTAAAAAAACATTTATTATGCAGTGTGATGCCTTAGGCCATGGAATTGATGCAATTTTAATGTAATAAGAAAGGCCCCTTTCTTTTGAAAGTAATCAACTTAAATGGAAATACTTAGTCAAACCCATTTATGAAAAAAAAAATGTATCCATACTACATGGAGTTAAAAAATGGCACCCTTACCTAATAGGAAGACACTTCAAAGTAAAAAGTAGATCATGATAGTTTAAAGTACTTCTTGGAGTAACTATTATATTTATAAGAGAAAAAAAGATGGGTTACAAATATTTTGGGTTATGACTTTGAAATTATCTACAAGAAAGGAAAACATAATGTTGTGGAAGATGCCCTTTCAAAGAAAGAAGAAGAAGCATAAGGTTCTCTATGTGTTATTTATGTTCTTTAATCTGATTGGTTGGAAGAAGTACAGATATAATGGAATCAATATCAAGAGGTATGCAATATCATTCAAAAACTAGGTGAGGACCCCAATTCAATAGATAATTTTGTATGGAAGAAATATTTACTATGGTATTATGATTTCTTATATTTATGTAAGAATTCTCAACTCAAATAGAAGGTCCTTCTAGAATTGTACACTTCTTCTATAGGGGGACATTCCGTATTATTAAACCATAGGATCAAGAAGAATTTTTTCTCGGAAGGTCTTACAAATGATTTTTTATGAATGTTTGATCCACCAACAGAAAAAGGTAGAGACAATCAAGACTCCAGGTCTCTGAAAACCATTAACTATACCAATTCAATATAGGGAAGAATTTAGAATGGATTTATTATAGGTTTACCCAAATCTGAAGGAAAGACTATCATTGTGGTAGTATATGATCGACTCGCAAAGTATGCCCATTTATACTCTCTTTCTCATCCTTTTAAATCAAGAACAATAGCCACAACATACATGGAAACAATTCAAAATATACATGCAGTCCCCAACATTATTGTAACTTATAGAGATCCAATTTTTGTGAGAAATTTTTGGATTGAAATATTTTCTTGTTTGCATACACAATTGGCTCACAACTCATCTTACCATCCTCAATCCGATGGGAAAACTGAGATTGTGAATAAATGTCTAGAATAATATCTTACTTGCTTTGCATCCGATAAACAAACACAATGGGTCAAGTGGTTTCCTTTGGGAGAATGGTGGTACAATACTTCCTTCCATATTTTATCAAAAATGTTCCCATTTATTGAACTTTATGGATATCTTTCTCCATCCATCACATCACCCTTGAAAGGGAATACAACAGTTCAAGCAGTGGAGGACCACATAGGGAACCAACAAGATGTCCTCAAACTATTGAAGGACAACTTGGTTATGGAACAAAAATAGGTTGAAACAAGAATATCAACATCACAATGAAAGGAAATTTGAAGTGGGTGGTTGAGTGTTTCTAAGGCCACAACCATACAAATAGAGCTCGCTCAATCAACAAAATAAGGACAATAAACTAACACCCAAATATTATGGCCCCTATAAGGTTTTTCAAAGGATTAGAAGTATGGCTTACAAATTTAAGTTACCTCCATCTTCATGTGTACATCCAATCTTCCATGTTTCTTTCTTAATGAAGGTCATCGACAACAAGATCTGAGTCCAAAATATTTTACCAGAGATTGATGAAGAAGGGAAAATCATACTGTAACATCCTTCTCTTGCGCGCACTGAGGCAACTTATTTTGAGGACACTTGCTTGCAAGTGATCTAGAATATTATACTATTGGTCGTTTGATATGATCATGAGACATTATGGATTTATGATATGTTATTTGGTCGTATTACATAGATAGGTTCTATTGAATGGTTTCTTTTGAGTGTGTAGGACTTTGGACCTGGAGGATGAAGAGGCATCGATGAAACCCCTTGGACTCCAAACCGAGTCAGGGAGTGGACTGTTGGGTTTGAATATTGTTGATGTGACATATGCACATATGATTAGATGTTATGATTATTGATTATTATTTCTCACATGATTCGTTTATGGATGCAGGATGACGATAGTTTGTCGAATATACTCACATGTGGAGTAGAGGGGTCACGCAAGACAACTAGAGACTTTGAGGGAGAGGTGTGGTCAACAACCCTACCATTGCCTACTAACACTCTCATTGTGGCTCTAATTGTAGGTTAAAGTTTACCTAGTTCGAGAAGACCCATGATGTCATGAGGGAAGACTGCGACAATCACTCACGATGATTCTAAGGGGCACACAATAAGGTAGGTACCTTATTTATTAAAGGCCCTTAGTCTCCCACAAGATCACTTAGCAGAGTATTGACTCCACAGGTTTTTTATGTCTACCAAGTCATTCAAGAGGTGAGTGACACCCTTGGAGCATCTAGTACATCCTAAATGGAATGCCACGCAAGGAAAAAAGAAAGAGGCAAGTTAAACCCTTGGAGGACGTAGCATGTCCTGAAGGGCACACAGCGCAAGGAAAACAAAAAGATGCAAGTGGCACCCTTGGAGCACCTAGTGCGTCTTGAAGGGAATGGTGTGCAAGAAAAATAGAAAGAGGCGAGCGACACTCTTGGAGCACCTAGTGCGTCCTGAAGGGCACGTCACAATTTTAACTGGTAAGTGAATAAACCTAGATGACCTTAAAAGGAATGTTGTGATAAGTAAGAACTAAAAAAACAATTCCCTAATAAAAATGCCGCCAAACCTAGAGAAATTAAAACCTAGGTCTAGGTAGAACATGTGGTCAAAAAATTAATAATAAAAGAGGGGGGGTAAGAGATTCAAATTAATTTATTAAAGTCAAATATCTTGAAGGATTAAAATTTTAAAAGGGGGATGGTTGTTTTTATTTATTTTCGCTAATTTAATTTTAGTTAAAAAGAAAAGAGGGTAAATGGTTGCTTCATCTACACTTGCTAAATTAATTTTTAATTAAAGAAGAAAGAGGGTAAATGGGTGTTTTACCTACACTTGCTAAATTGAGTTTTAGTTAAAAAGGAAAAGGGGGGAAACTTAAAGAAAAAGGGGGAACCTTAAGAAAAAGGGGAAATGTAAAAAAAAAGATGAATGTCTAACTTAGTAAAAAATCTTCCCATTGGATCTTTCTAATTATGAAATCAACTAGGAATTAAGGCGTAAGTCGTTTAAGAAGTGTAAGAGAATTTTGGGACACCTAGGAGTGTTTCTAGGAATTCTTTTAGGTGGGTGACGGAAATAGGAATAATTAATTAATTAATAAAATTAATTTTCTAGTGCAAGTAGGGGATCGAGTGACATGTGTACGGGGGAAGTTATTTCTAATTAATTAAATGACAAAGGAATTTAATGAGAATTTGCAAAACTAGTTACTTGAAAACTCTATAAAAAGGATGGAGGAGGAGAAGTATGGATGTCATATTTATGCGTAATGTTATGTTGCTGAATTTTGTCTTGACTGAACTTCTCTTGTGGGAGTTGATATACCTAGCTTGGGTAACGAGTGGTAGCTCGACCTTGTGAGGTGATTTGGGTGCTAGCGGTTATATGGTATTGTGTATGTGGCCCCTTTGTGGCTCAGGGGGATCATGGGGAAGAAGAGTACCCCTAGTGTTGAATGGGAGGTACCAGTAAGATCACATCGATCGGCAAGAGGGAGATGGATGGAGAGTGTGCAGGACAAAAACTATGAAGCATTCACGTTTGGATAAGGTACACCAAATTAATTTGTTAATTGCAATGAAATTTAATTTACACATGTTATTTCTCTGTGCTCTGTTGAAAATTTCATTTCCATGAGTTGTCTTGCACCTGATTTCCTATGGTATTTGTAATCCACTTGCTCGTTGTATTCTGAATTGATTTCCCTTGGCGAACCCAACTTCTGATTGCAATGACTTCTTTGTGTGGGTTTTATTGATTATTACGAAGAGATTGTGTGTTTATGTTCCGTCTCTTATACCTTAGTCATCAATTTGTGCCTGAAGAGTCGGCCAGGAACCAAATCAATGGTCATCACTTCAATGTTTCAAGACCTATAGATTCAAATGTCCTACTTTTATATGCATGGATGATGAGTGAAGGATAATTTTTTCCCAGCCATATATCCTTTCCTTATATCGGTGTTTTCCTTTATGATTGATCTCTAATCCTTGCGCCCTCCTTGTGAATGAGAATATTTGCTTTGATTGATTCATTGCCAAATGATTGTTCCTTATGCCTTCTTGCGCTGAGTATCTCTGTGTTTTTGTGTGATTATATCTGCACTTTATCTCTGTGATTTCTTTGTATAACCTCTGCGATTTTATTGATAAACCCCAACACCTTGTTGGGTATCATCTCTGCGATTTTATTAATAAATCCCAGTATTTGGATTGGTCTTTTGACTATGATTTACATGTATTAACTGTGATGTATTAAATTGAAAGCATTATTTTTAGGATGTAGTGATTTCTATTGTAATATATAGTGACTATGTTTTTATATACTAAAACAATGTTTTTATTGTATATATTGATTACGAATTTACTCCAACGATTTTACTTGGAAGAATCTCGTTAATAGAGTTCATATCTCCTTTTTTCTACATGCCATTTACCACAGTCCTTTTACATGGTAGAATTTCATTGATAAAGTTTTATCTCCTTTTTAAATGCATTTACCACAACGGTATTTTTGTAACATCCCGCTCTGGCGCACCTACCTAACTTATTCTTTGAGGAC
>CBVK0100603733.1:0-16588 GCA_900067695.1 Picea abies | reverse complement strand
TTTTAATGTGTTTTCATTTTGATCAAATGGAATGTACAACAATAATTTTTCTCTATAGAAGTTTTCATAGTCGATGTGTTTGTTGTATTTGACAAAGCATATTACATTTGGTTTTTTATTTTTGATATAGGTGTACCATTTTTTTGTAATGTGATACGAACTCTGCAAGGAAGATATTCTTAATAGGAGGTGGACGTTGGAGGTAGTAATCAATAATAGAGTGACATATCATGTCCTATAAATTATCAGGTTCTTGTTGTAGCAAAAATGGTGGTTTAAGCACGATTGTGCGTGTGTCAAGTGGAGATGTGTTTATGAAGACACATTTCCTTGAACTACAGTTTAGAGGTAGGGAAAGTGCAATGTGGACTGCTTGTTGAGCAGACATTTGTTGAAGATTAAGTAATGTATTTTCAAGTGTACGTATCATTTGCATAACATCAATTTGACTTTTTTCATGTTCTTTGTGTATTCTTTTGAATGCACTTGTCATAGATTTGTCAACCTTTGTCATGTACGAGGTACAATATGATGTTGCAGCATATGCATTGAGGACATATTGTGCATCTGTATTTTCATTCCACATAATTGACATGTCCTTGGAGAAACCGTCATTCCAAATATGTGAAAGTTTTTATTTAAGGAAAATTGTTGGTTGTTTAAGTGTAGACTGTATGACTTGGATGTACTCATCTTCTGTTAGATTTAGTTTTTCCAAGAAGTCTTTGAAGCTCATTAAGTCCCGGGGTCACACCTGGCATGATCTTGGTCCTGTACGGACCCTCGACCCACCCCATGGAAGTCACCAATGTCAAAGTAGTTGACATGCTTACCCATAATAAACTCAACCCATAATTTTCTCAGAAAATATAAGGGCATCTCCCTGTTATTGTAGGGAGGTTTATCAAAAACCATGTACCACCTATCCATCCAATTTTGACTAATATGGGGATGGATGCACCAGTCAATGGAGATGCGTTTCCTAGTCAATGGTAGTTCTTGTCCATTTCTAGGATCCCTAAAAATAGACAATATTTGTTGTTTTGAAATGCCCAGTTCTTTGACTTGGTTTCTATCCAAACCAATGCTATAGTACTCATACATTCGTGCCCTATAATCATAGATAGAGTTCAAATTCCCTTGGGAACTTTCAATGGAATGCACAATGATGTCCAAAGAAGTGTCCAAGGAGACTCTGCTAGGCTCTCTAGTCTCCCTTAATTGTTCCTCAAGGGTTTGTAATATAACCAAACCCTCATCAATTTCAATGTTTACATTGTGTGGTGGTGGTGGGTTGGGGTTTTGACCTTCTTGATTTTTTTGTGAGTGGTTTAAATTGTCTTGGGGTCCATTGAATTAAATATGCTGCAATTTAAAATCCAAGGCATGTAAATTAGGTTCCTTTTTTCTTTAAAATACAAAATTGCAATTTTTTTAAATTTAGATTATTGGGAGCAAAATACTAAATTGGATTAAAATTAAGAAAAATGTAACATACCTGGACATGGTGGCCCCCTCATCCCTTTTTCTCTTCTCTAGTTCCACTATATTTACCCAATGAGAGAAGCATGAGCACGATTTGTGCACAATGGGCACAAATCACACTTGGGCCCTTAATATATTTTTATCAGTAAGATTGCGCACACAATTTTTCTACTAAACCTACATGAAAATCTACGTGGAGGTTCAACCATATCTGAACCTATAGGTATATGAATGTGTGGGGGTTCCTAAGAATGTGCACGTGTTCCTGTGAGTGCACGTTCTTAATCATTCCCTTGCCACTTTTTTGGTCACCAAGTTCTTGCACTCACCCACCGGAAAGTCCATGGAGAGAGATTCTTCCTCCTCCTCAAGACCATAACACACACATGCGTTCATATATGTTAGCTTTCTTCCAGCGAAGGACCACTCCCTTCATTTGAACAACCAATGCCTATTAATGATAATACTACCATACCACAAGCCCCATTAGCTTGCACTACTTCAACAACCATTGATTCTTCAACTCCCAATGTTATTTCAATCTCATGTGAGATGTCTAACCCCATCGTGCCACACTCACCCACTCATAAATTTGAAAATCATTTTTTGTCATACATCTTACGTTCATATGAAGACATTTTAAAGGCCATGATGACACCTTACTATCGCTTGGATTCAATACACCATCGATCATTCTTCCTGCCTTGTTTTTCAACTCACTGCTAACACCAATGTTTGTGCGGTGGAAACCAAATAATTCATTCCTCCAAGGCACAACGATTGGTACAAAAATTGAATCCCCTCCCCCGATGATTTTGAAGAAAGGAACATGGCCAACATTTCCCCAACCATCAAGGTGGACATTTCCATCAGGCCCAACATCATTGAGGAAATCACCCTCAACACTGCATGCTTCGCTAAAGAAATCCTTGCCTACAAGGCCCCTTTTTAAGAGTATCACAACATTTTTTCCTGGTCATATAAAAAATGCTTGGTTTCGGCCTAACCATTGTCAAAAATTGAATCGACACTAGGTTAGATGTTGCACCAGTTTGCCAAAAGAAAAATCCCTTGCATCCTTCTAAAAGCATGGCTATCAAAGCTGAAATTGAAAAATTACGCACTGTTGGGTTCATATACCCCATTGCATATACTTCATGGGTCTCTAACCCCATCCCCATTAACAAAAAACATGGAATCATTCACGTCTGCATTGACTTGTGAGACCTCAACCAAGCATGTCCCAAGGATAAATTTTCCACCCACTTCATCGATCAAGTAATCAATGCCTGCATCGAACATGTAGCCTTGTCATTTATAGATGGATTATCTGGCTATAACCAAATTCAAATCCGCCATGCAAATTAGTACAAGATTGCATTCACCACACTCTTGGGCACCTTCGCATATTGTGTCATGCCCTTTGGTCTAAAAAACGTTGGATCCACGTTCCAGTGGGTGATGACTTATATCTTTCATGATCTTTCCCACCTCATTCTTTCATACTTGGATGATCTCACAACTCATTCCAAAAAATGATCCCAACACCTTGAGGATCTACGTATCACCTTCGAAAGATGCCATCAATAGAACATCCGTTTAAACCCCCTTAAGTTCATTTTATGCATCACCGACGGGCGATTACTTGGATTCATAGTATCACAACAATGGATCATGGTGGACCCCCTCAAGGTCCAAACCATCAGTGAAATTCCCCCTCAAAAAACCTTGTGTGAATTTCAAATCCTTAAGGGAAAAACTAACTTCTTACGCTGCTTTGTTCCTGATTATGCAACTTGCACCAATGGCTTCTTATGCCTGTTATGCCATGACATCCCATTTAAGTGGGATCAACAAGCTCAACAAGCTTTTGAGGCATTGAAAGTAGCACTTTCCAAATCCCTGCTGATTAATGTTAGCTGTGAATAAGTTCAGAACTATTAATTAGAACTTCTTGTAACTCTGATCACGTGGGTGCATAGTTGTAAACTAAGTACTTGATTAAATCAATAAAGTTTGAATTTTTTCTTTGAAATGACATAAGAGTGTAAGCATAACAAGAAATTGTTTCCTTTTAGATTTAAAAAGGAGGAATGAAAGCCAAAATGAAACTTACATAACCATCTATAAACCCTGAATCTATATAATTCTAAAATGAATTATATAGATTCTTTTATATATAATGAAAGTGAAATGCGTAAAGGCCCTATTTGACATGCTGTTTTTATTTTACATGTGGATAAATGACTGTTGTTGAGCGGGTCAGTTTGAATGAGATTATTTTTCGAAGTACTTTTGCACGCTATGTTTTGACTTGACATGGCTGGATGGTGAGGTAGATAACGTGGAACACTACCCTTTATATGCTGTCGCCAGGGCACACGGACTCGGCTTCCTTTATCCTGACAAGCACGTGGTGAAGTACTTTTGCACGCTATGTTTTGACTTGACATGGCTGGATGGTGAGGTAGATAACGTGGAACACTACCCTTTATATGCTGTCGCCAGGGCACACGGACTCGGCTTCCTTTATCCTGACAAGCACGTGGTGGAATTGATCATGTCAAGCGCATGGACTTTATCACAATCAACAGAAACAGCCTGGCTACCAGTTTCAGATCGTTTAGCTATGCAAATCTAAAAATTTGGCTTGGTCTTTCAATCATCAGAAATTATTTTAACAGCCTCAGACAGCAGAAACAGGTCATCTTCTAAGTAATACATTGAACCTGATTATATTACAGGCGATCGTATCATTAGTTTGTGAAGGATCCTTCATATAAACCCTATGCGAGCTAGCTGTAGACAGGTCGAAGTTATTCAGAGTCAATTCCCGCACAGGTTGTTGCTGATAATCACAGAAGTTACAGGTCCCATGAATTTCAATTCCGCCGAGCCAAAATTTGGGTGGTTTATGTAAAAACAAAAACCGAAAAAAGGCATAGACATGGATCCAAAAGAGAACACAGCGGAAGCGGAGATCCCTTCCTACTTCCCGTGTCCGATATCTATGCAAATAATGAGATACCCCATTACAGTTTGCACTGGTATCACATAGGATCGAGAGAATATTTTCAGATCAATTTTGCTTAAAATCCGGTAAAAAATTGTTGGAACTCCAGATTTGGGTGATTGAGTCTGTATATTTCGAGGGCCCTGAGGGTTTTTCAGGGTGCTGAATCCATTTATGGATTCAAAAATGCAATTTAAACAACAGAAAATGGTGATTTCACCAAGATCTTTCAAAAATGCAATTTAAACAACAGAAAATGGTGATTTCACCAAGATCTATTTCGACGGATTCCAGTAAAAATGTTCAAAAGGTCGAATGTTTAGACAACTCCAATAGGCATAGTAAAACAATAAAACATTTATGATTAACCATTTATACATACTAGAAACCACATGTAGCTTATTACCCGCCACTCCTACTTTGCAAGTATTCTCTACTCTACTACAACACCGCAAGTATTCTGTGCTCAACTATAACACCGCAAATATTCTTTTCTCCATTGCAACACTGCAAGGTGTATGTCACACCTATCCGAACATTCTCCTACTTGTGATATACCTTGCAAGGCTACAAGGGAGAATGCATCAAACTACAAGATAATTACTAGGGCTCATAAGGACCATAGCCCACTTGAATTTACCTTTGCTCAGATGTTTCATTGATGCATTTGCAACTTTCTCTAGTATCACCTTCCATCCATATGTTTTGTCTTTGCATGAAAGGTTGGGTTCTTAGAGAGACAAATGACACTGTTATTATCACATTGAATTGTAATAGTTTTTTGACTTAGCCCTACTTCTAAACACAGTTTCATAAGCCAAATGGCCTCCTTACAAGCATGAGTAGGTGCCATATACTCTTCCTTTATAGTGGACAAAACAACCACAACTTGTTGCTTTCTCATCCAACTCACTGCTCCACCAGATAACCGAAACATGCAAGTGCTCGTATATACCCTTCTATCTACATCCCTTGCCTAATTAGAATCCACATAACCCTGTATATCCATTGAGTGTGGGTCCCTTGAAATGTTGCTATGATAACAAATGTAATATTTAGAGGTACCTCACTAATACCTAAATACCCTCTTCACTACAACCCAATCTTCACGTCTAGGATTAGCCATGAATCAATTCAAGACTCCCACTTCTTGGGCAATGTCCGGTCTAGTACATACCATAACATGCATCAAATTACCAGGTGCACTAGCATAAGGAACATAGGCCATATCCTCTATCTCTGTGGGTGTTGTAGGACACTGTTCAACTAAAAGCTTAGTTCCCATAGAAATTGGAACACTTAATGGTTTGCAATCTACCATATGAAAATGTTGTTTGCACAAAGTTTACATACTTACTCTAGCTCAAACAAAGTCTTTTGTGTTCTCTATCTCTTCTGGGATCCATTCCTAAGATATATTTTACAGACCCCAAGTCCATCATATCAAATTGTGCTGAAAAATGAGACTTCAAATCACAAATCACATCCTTAGTATTACCAAAGAATAACATATTATCATATAGAGTGATAACAAATAAATGATCGCCATCTTCTTTGTAATACTCACAGTTCTCTGGTTTGGATATCAGAAATCCTACATCCATCCGTTCTATCTCTAAATCAAAGGCTACTTCTACAGATAATAAGAACCTAATAGATGTTAACTTAACAACTAGGGAAAATATATCACCAAATTCTTTCCCCTTAACTTGGGAATATCCTTTTGCAACCAACCTTGCCTTATGATTTTCAACATTGCTATTTAAACCGATCTTCCTTTTGAACACCCATTTACATCCAATGGGTTTCCATCCATCAAGTAATGGGACCAAGTCCCATGTATGATTCTTTCCGAGTGCATCCATTTCCTAATCCATGGCCAATCTCTAAGACTCCTCATCTTCCATCTCCATTGCCTCTTTCACTATTCTAGGCTCATTGGTGTGAGTAGATAAAGCAAATATACATCCAAAATCAGATGAACTATAATTATACATGTCTGGTTTCTTTCTTTGCCGAGTGGACCTCCTTAAAGTTTGAGGTGGATTTTCTTTGTCCTCTTCCTAACTCTATGAATTCTCCTCCTCATCAGGTCCATCATGAACTTCTTGTTCATTTTCTGGTTCAACTTTCTTGGTCTTGGGTGGTATATGAACCACTAACTTCTTCTCATCCTCTTCTACCTGCACCACTATGGGAGAAGACTTAACTTTTTTAAAAATAACATTTCTGCTATACTAAACTTTTCCAGCCATAAGATCCCAAAGCTTGTACCCTTGCACACCAACACCATATCTAATGAAGATACAATTCACTACCTTGTTATCCAACTTAGATTACTTATCCTTAGGCATATGAGCATATGCTTCGCAACCAAAAACACAAAGAAGCTGAATTGAGGGCTTCTTACCCGTCCAAACCTCCATAGGGGTCTTATCCACAAGAGTTGATGTGGGAGATCTGTTAATCAAGTCCTTATGGTATATTTTCCTTAGAATGGGATATGGGTGTCATTAGAAGGTTTTGTGCACTAGGGATGGGTCTTGGATCCTTGACCATAGTTTAAGGACAAACTAGGCAAATTAGGCCCTAAATTAAGATTCTTGAGTTAATGGGCCATGATCAAGGCCTCAAACCACAACATAAACCATTTAGAGTGGATATTTGACATACAAGTGGGATATGAGCATGATGAGGAGTTTTTGCATAGTAGGGATGAGTCTCAAGGGCCTTTACCATAATCAAGGAAGGAAAATAAGGGATTTACACCATAAATGGATCTATAAGGTTCATTGGCCATGAGCGTGACCTCAAACTATAACATATGCCCTTTAAAGGCACTTTTTGGCCTCTAAGTCGAATATGGGTACCATTATGGAGTCTTTTATGATAAGGATAGGTGTCCTAAGGCATTGACCATGGAAAATAGAGGAAACGAGGCCCTTGGGTGCTTGATGAATCCTTTAGGGATCAAGCTCCATAAACAATGCAATAAACTACTTAACATGTCCTCCACAGAGCATCATTGTTCTCTGGTGAGATATGGATACCATTAAGATATTTTGTGCATCAACGATATGTCTTGATGCCTTAACCATGGTCGAGGAGAAATCCATGGAATTAGACCCTCAACAAATATTCTTGGAAAATGGACCATGATCGAGGCCTTGAACTACAACACATGCCCTTTAAAACATATATTTTTCTCATGAGCGGGATAAGGGTCATAGTGGGAGTTTTTGACTAGTAGGAATGGGTCTCATGGCCTTGACCATGATTGGGGGAGGAAAATAAGGTCCTTAATTCTTAAATGAATCTTGCAAGTCTCATGGGACATCAAATATTCTTCAATCCACCACAAAAACCCTATATAAGTTAGCTTTGTCTTTGAGTGGGATGTGGGTACCATTAGGAGGTTTTACACACAAGATATAGTTCTTGGGCCTTTAGCTAGAAATGAAGCTTCTAAGCCCATTGTCCTTGAACTAGGCCTCAAACCACCATATAGACCTAGATCATTGGCCTCTTGGTGGGATATGGGCATCATTGGGATATTTTACATATCAAGCTTGGATCTCAAGGCCTTGACCATGGTCAAAAAAGGAAAACAATGACCGTGTGATATAAATTAGTCTTCTAGGGATCATAACTTTTGGCCTCTAAATGAGATATGGGAACCATTAGAAACTTTTAGACACAATGGATGGGTCTCGAGACTTTGACTATCTTAGGACCTAAATGAATCTTTTAAGGCTCATGAGCCATGAATGAGTTGTTCAAACACTACAAAGGCCCTTTAGAGGGGTGTTTGGCCTCAATTAGAATATGGGTGCCATTAGGAGGTTTTGTGCACCGAGGACGTGTCTCGGGGTCTTAAACATGTTAAGGAGAGGAAACGTAGGACATCAACTTGTATATAAATATTTTAAATATTTGGTCCATGAACATGGCCTCAAAGCACTATATAGACCCTCTTAAAGGGATCTTTGATCTCCTAGTGGGATATGGACACTTATTATAGGTTTTTCATAGTAAGGGAGGGATCCGAAGGTCTTGACCATGGTCAAATAGCAAAAGAAGGGACATATTACCTAAATGAAGATTCTAGGGCTCATGGGACACAATGAGGTATTGAACCATTACACACACTCTTTAGAGGGGATCTTTAACCACCAAGTGGGATACATATGACATTGGAAGATTTTGTTCACCAATGATGATTATTAAGGCCTTACAAGGTTTTCCTCACTATATGTTTCTTGAGACTTTTCTCATGGTCCAAGGATAAAAACAAATGTCACGTGGACTATAATATGCTTTTATGGTTCATGGACCATGCATAGGGTTTGAAACCACAACACAAGTCTCGTAAATGGAATCTTTAACCTACAAGTATAATGTGGATACCTATAAGATGTTTGAAACTCTTGGGATTGGTATTAGAACCCTAACGATGGTCCAAGGGAAACCACTAACATCATAAGGACAACCATACACTGCTTTCTTAATAGATGAATATAATATAATGATTAAAGGAGTTGACTATGCCAAGATATGAGGATTTTACAATTAGAAATTGAAGTCTTAATCTCTTAATCTATCTATATATTGTGCAAGGAGAAGGTGAGGATTCCTAAAAATAGGCCATTCATAATTCTAAGTGGCTTGGATGATAAAAACATTGTCATCACTTGGAATGATAACAAAAGATTCAAAGTGGGAGATATAACCATGAGCCCTAAAATTATATTTTAGGTCCTAATGGTTGTCCTTGAACCATTGGTAGGGCCCCGGTACCAATCCCTAGTGTGCCAAACCTCTTAATGGCATCCATATTATACTTATGGTATACAAATTTCATTTATAGGGATTTTGTGGTTGTTTCAAACCCTATGCATGGTCCATGAACCATAAAACCATCTTTTAGTACTTGACATTGGTTTTTATCTTTTGGACCATGGGTTTTGTCTTGAGAACCATTTAGTGTGGAAAACCTTCTAATGGTTCCCATATGAACATGGTCAAGGAATTGAGACCCATACATGGTGAAAAAATCTTTGAATGGCATATGTATCCCACTTGGTGGCTAAAGATCCCCTCTAAATTACAAGGGTAGTGGTTCAAGACCTATTTTTTTCCCATGAACGCGAAGCTTCATTAAGGTCATATGGCCCTTTTTCCCCTCCTTGACCATAGTAATGATCTCAAGATCCCTCTCTAGTATGAAAAAACTCCTATAGTCACCCATATCCCACCAAGAGGTCAAAGATCCATTTTAGAGGGCCTATGTGGTGCTTTGAGGCCACGCTCATGGACTATATCCTTAACATATTCATATAGGACTTGAGTTCCTTTGTTTCCTCCCCTTACCATGGTCAAGACCCTGAGACACATCCTTGGTGCAGAAAACCTCCTAATGGCACCCATATCCCAATTGAAGGCCAAAAGTGCCCTCTAAAGGGCCTCCATAGTGGTTCAATGACATGACCCCAAGGGGGGCATATATGAAGTTAAATTCATATGATATGACCACAAGGTGGAGCATATATGGGGTTAAATGTATATGCAATGTGGTAATTGTATATGTAACAGGGGTTATCCTAATAAAGGGCCCAAATGTGTAATGAATGAATATGTATATATAGAGGTGATGTAGTCATTTGTAACACCCCGTTTTCCCCCAGTCTATAATTATAATTATGACTTAAAGACTGAAATAGACAAACAATGTGAATGTATTTTGTTTAATTACCGAAAAACTTGCCTAACAAGATGATTGCACGGTGGATCACTAGTACTAGCCATGTTACCATGAGACGAAACTAGTGAGGAGGTTGGGGGATTTCCTTGCCTGCCAAGAAGGTGACCTTCACCAAAGAGCTATTTTTCCTAATTTCCAAAAAAGTTAATTTTTGAATTCTCTATTTTTTCCTAAAAATTGGTGAATGAAGCGGGTTGGTAGTTGAGCAACCAACCACCCATGATAATGGAAGTATGGAGAAATGGTCGGGACAACTGAAGAATGTTAGCTAGAGTACAACAAGTACCCACCTCGATCTCCATGATTGACCCAAAGATTTCTAGAAATCACGAACCTTCTAGGAGGAAGGAAAAAGGGAAAACACACGAGGAGTTGTATAGTAGCAAGCAAGGAGAGGAGGAGATAGTTTTGGCAAGGAATATATGTGGGGAGAACCCACAAGAAAACAAAGAGAAAATCGCGAGCAGGGGCAACTGCCAAGCAAATAGGTTCTATGAAGCATATATTTGGATTATTAAATTTGGGCAGAGAACCCTGAATACGACCTTAGCAAGAGGGCTGTGAATTGATTCTTGATGGGAAAGGAAAATGGAATTGAGAGGGGAGGGCACCGAGGGACTACACAGGTAGTGAAGGGACTCCCTTGTGCCGAGGAAAATCAATTGGGAAGGCATTTGTGAAGTCCGTGGAGGTCCTCACTTGGTGGACATGAAGGGGTTTGTACTGTTGACTATTTATGAGGGAGAGTGGCCTTCACATCCATTACCTTCTCTAAGAGGTCTAAGTTTCCCTGGTGGTATCATGGCCTAGCATGGGGGTGGCTAGTTGTAGAGAGGAATAGTGCAATTGAGCCTATGGTTGGGTGGAAAAGGTTCACCCTTAGTCAATTGGAAAAGGTTCACCCTCAGTCAATTGGTTTGACCAACAAATTATGAACAAACAAGTGCACATTTATACTTAGTTGACTTTGATGTCTATTCAATATGTAAGATTTCTATACTTTTATAATTTATGAAACTGTATGGGTTATGAGAAAAAATCTAGGAGATATGGAATGAATGTATGCTCTGCATTCCTTGTATGTATAGTATTTCCTTACTGGTTATTGTCTCTTGGAAGTCTGTGCTGAATGGAAGTAATCTATGCTTTGTATACCCTGTATACCCTGTATGCTCAGTATTCTACCTTCTAGTTATGAGCACAACTTATTGGCTAAAGAATGAAAGATATCTGTGTGTGCATGTTGAGATTTATGTACTCAGGGATTCTTGATTTCCCTTGAGTCTTGAATTCCTTATTTTTGGGCTAAAAGCATGGCTATGCTTTGCTTTTGAATATTGTCAGCCCCATTGTTGGTTTCTCTTGAATATCAAGGGTGTTAGGCTGATAAGCTTGAATTGCATGAAACCTAGGGTTGTATTCCTTGATATTTTTTTTTACCTTAGAAGTCTGAATGTCTTAGGGTCAGAACCTTGTAAATCTATGTGAAGTTAATGAATTGACATAACAAAGTAGAGAAAGATGGATTTCATGGTGAACTCGAGAAGAAAAAGGCTTAGAATTCCATTTGGATAAGGGAGTGGATTCCATTGAAGCTCGTTGTACTTAGGCTATCCGAAATCTAGATTTTTAAATAAATCAACAACAAGGAAAGTCCCAGATTCTCAGATGTCTAGATTATCACAGTTCCATCAACATGGTTTCATCACACATTGATCTAAGTCTGACATATGGATCTAGTCATGTATTTTTACGAGACTTAAAGTGATATCCAAATTCTTAGATGTCTAGATGGTCAAGGTTCCATTTCGGGCTAGGTTAGACCACCTTCCAGATCCAGTATTTCTTTTTAAATGGTTTTGAAGAGGATCCTAGATTCTTGGATGTCCAAATGGTCATGGTTCCATCGACAAGCTTCCAAGCCCTATCCGACATCTGACTTTCCATTTAAGGAGCATTTCTTCAGAACTCCGCCACCCGCTAAGCCAAACATATGGGTTTTGCATCAAGATTCCGTCTGTTAGGTGCTTTTCCAATATTAGATCCTAATCGTCCATTGATGAATCACCTTGGATTATAGATTGTTCATTTTTTCTTGAGACCTGCGCCCTATAATTTGTCAATGATTCAACAAATGTTGACGTCGCCACTTCGTTGATGTGGAAGGACACATGTACTTTTTCGTGGCATAACACATGACTAATGTGGATTTTGGGTTGACATGGAATGACCCATGGGAGATGATGTGCCATGATATGTGCATTAGGGCTTCGACCGATCCAACATCCGGATCCGACTTTACCTTTTTGTAAGCCTTAAAGAAAAACCTAGAGTCTTAGATATCCATATCACCACGGTTCCTAAGCATTGTTCCTTTCAACATCAAGTGCTATATTGAGATAGCCGTCATCCAACTTTTCGAGATAAAAATGAAGTCTAAATCATCCAGATTTGGTCGAGCCTTTTACTACTGTTTTTAAGTAATTCCCGGATCCCAGATTTGAGGTTCCATCGACTCTTTTTCAAAGGAAGCATCCATGTCTTTTGACATGTACAATATGGTCCACATGGACATGATGATGTCACCTTAAAAGTGAAGTATAATAAATTCAAGAGATCATATCTTTCTCTCCAGAGCTAAGAATCGAGCATAGTGATAGTCATTGGAAATCTCTTGAAGAGCATATTTGACCTATGAGCTTGGAATCAATGATTGAGTTGAGTTGTAGAAAGGTTAGTTAGAGGGAAATCAAAATAATTTTGTACGCCCCACCAACCTAATGATGTTTAGGGGGGTTGGGTGTGTTACATCATTATTGATGAGAACAAGTAATTTTGTTATGTGAATGTATTAGGTTATTTGGAGTAGGTTATCCAATTATTCAAGGAGTTATTTTGTAACTCATCTCTCTTATTTATTTTGGAGTTGTGCTCCATGCTCACATATTGTGTAAATTGTGTGTACTCTAGTTTATTATTCTACTTTTGGTATTTCGTATAAACTTTTTGTATCAAAGCACACGGTCCTTAGTTGACTCCTTCAAAATGAATCATCCTACCATTTGTGCTCTAACTTTTTTTATGGGAATTTTTAGATAGGGAAAATTTTCAAGCACAAGAGACATAGAGAAGTACATGTGGTAAACAATTTAGGTTTTGAATCTCTACAATTTTGGAGTTATAGTTTGTGGAAGTTAGGGGATTTTTCTAGTCCTGAAACTAGTCTCAAATAGGTGTTATTGGTTAAACAATAATATCTGATTCTAGCGAGATCCAAACTGAGTGCAACTAGTTTCCTTAGAAAGAAGACGAATCATAGTCTTTGAGGTCCACAATTCAAAATCATATTGGAAAAAATGGACATGTGACATGCCATACAAATATGTATTCTTGAAAGGGCTAAAGTCAACAAGTTTTTGAAAAGTTATCATAGATTTCTTTTGGCACATCATAATTTGGTCAAACCTATGACATTGTAGAGAAAAAATGTTAGGATACTCAAAGATGCCAAAATTTTAGAGTTACATCAGGTGTAAGGTCATCCAAGAAGACAATCTCTAAATTAGGGTTTTAAAGGGATGTTAACTTAAAATTAACATAACCGTGTGATTCAAAATTTGTTGGAAAGACTAAATCTAGGAGAAATATTTGAAAACAATATTGAAGTAGGCTCGAAATTTGTTATAAATTTGAAGTTTATAGGATGTTTTGTTCTTCGTGCAAAAAAAATGTTTAAATTTTTATAATAAAAAAGAGCAAATAAAAATCGTTTTCTTAATTATACCGCATTTTCTTTGTTTTCTCTTTAACAAAGCATTTTAAATGTTGTTATAGATATACACCACATTTAGTTGTAGAAAGTGCCTCTAAATGCTATTAACTACATTATAATTATGCAAGTATAGTTAATTATGTTATAAGTAGCATATAACTAATTTAATTGGAGATATATTAAATACCAAGGTTAATTAAGAAAATATTCTAGCTACATACCCCTTGATGTTTAAAAGGTCGAAGTTAAGATGGATCTATGCTAGTTTATTTTATTATTGTATTTAAATTAAAAAAATCATTTTCCATGTTTCTTATTATATTCATTTTGTAAAAATATGGAAAATGACTTTTGCAATAGTATTAAGCTTTTTGAAATTATGATAAATATTGCAATTACTTTTCTATCAACTCTATTTTGAATTTTATTTTTAAGCTTATCAAAATTCTAATAAATACTGGAACTTCTTTTATGTCAACTATGTGCTCTTCTTGTCACTTGGGTTTAATTTGGGTGCTTGGGATGATTATTGCTATCCTCCCCGCCTAGGTTCAATCCCTGCAAGAAACATATACATGAAGATATATATTATATACACATTCTAAAACCTTAAGACTCTTGCCCTAGAAGCCATGAATGCTTACAGACTCCTTAACCATCTGCATGTCTTCATTCTCATAAAATAATAAAGTTTTTCATTCTCATAAACTAATAAAGTTTCTCATTGCATTGATTTTATTATATTACATAAATTTTAGTATTTATAAAGTTAATAATTTTTAACTAAGTTATTGGTTGCATTGTTTTTATTATAATTTATTGATTTCAAAGTTTGTATAATATAATTTATTGATTTCAAAGTTTGTATAATAGATGGATTTGATTATTTTCTTAAGTGCAATAATTTTAGTGTTTGTACATTTGAGAAAGGTTATATAAACATTTTCTCACTATTTTGAAGTGATTGATTAGATAAAATTGTACATAAATGTCACACAAATTTAATACTGCATTGAATAACTAATCAATTAGATGGTTTCAGATCATGTTCATGAAAAAATAATTAGATCTAAAATCTTACATAGACTCCAAATCAAACATGGACAAAACCAAACTCATAAAGTAAAATATCACATGATTTCAACACTTCCAACTACATAGACTCTAATGGTGAAAATCTAAAGAATTAGGTCATATATGTCCCACTTCTCTAGCTTCTATTGGGATTGGGCGCCTAAGAATCCACATCAAAAGGTTACATGAACTTGAAAAGTCAATAAATTTTGATGAACATGACCACAAGTGTAATTGTTAATATGAAATATGTCCTTGTTGATTGTTATACATCCTCCATGTTACAACACATACAATGGATACAACAATGATAGTGCATTGATTTCATTGTTTGTACAATGAATAACATTGATTTCAATGCATTGGTTTTGTGTTTCATGCATTGGGGTTTTATTATATTGCATTAAATGGAGGGTGGAATCACGAAGGTGGGTTACACTTTCGTGACAATCTGGTCTCCAAAATTTTGAAAAACCTTTTTTCGGTCGAAAGCTATTATTTTCGGCCGAAAGCTATTATTTTCGGCCGAAAAAATAAACGTCAAATCGAACGGAGCAATAATCGCACCCTCGATTTGCGTGTAGAAATTTGGTCGGCCGTATATTTTCTTTCCGGCAATAATTTTTCGACCGAAAGATAGTTCGACCGAAAGATATTTCGGCCGAAAAATAGTTCGGACGAACTATCGTTCAGCCGAAAGATGGTTTATATATTAGCCACACATCGAATTTGCAATGTTTAGCCGAAAGATGGTTTATATATTAGCCACACATCGAATTTGCAATGTTTAGAAAAATTTGTAGGTGTATTCGCCTCTGTGAGAGCTTTGTGTATTCGTGGTCGCGAGCGCAAATTTGTTGGCGTATTCGCCTCTGTGAGAGCTCTGTGTAATTGTTGTCGTGAGGTCACTGAGTGCACAGACGTGAGGCAGAGGTCGCCGGGAGTTCGCGAGTGCAGTGGAAGTGAGGCAGAGGTCGCAGGGGTTGTGGAGAGGTTGTGAGCGCCGGGGATAGGTAAGTTTCCTGTATGTTTAAAATTTTTGTTTTAAATGTGAATGTGTTTAACATGTATGTGTTTAAAATGTATGTTTAAAATTTTTGTTTTAAATGTGAATGTGTTTAATTGTTTATTACCGTAGCTATTCTCACCCTGATTTTCAGAGTTTATAAATTTAAAAATCTTTTTATATGAAGGGAATGATTCTGGTATTAGTAAAGAAGAAGGTTGATATGTTTATAAATTTAAATATATTTTTCACAATTGAAAATAATTCTTGATCGTAATGTAGGCTTATATTGTTTATAAAGTTCGATTTCTTTTTTGTAAACGAGAATTGTTTATTCTAATGCAGGTTTGTAAATTCAACTTATGAAATCTGGTTAAGTTCACATAAATTAGGTTGTTTCCATTTTGGCTATAAAATTATTACAACTTGTGATGTATAGTTGTTTTCTTTGAAAACAAAGTTGACGGTGATTACATA
>CBVK0100603732.1:0-16588 GCA_900067695.1 Picea abies | reverse complement strand
ATTCATTGACAAAGTCTGTGAGCACAGAAAATTTCTCTTGGTGTAGAGTAACAATGGGCATTCCTGCCTTGGATTGTTGACTATATAATCCCCTGGACCCCTAGATGCAAAGAAAACAACAAGTGGGAGAATGTTGGGTATGTGTTATGATCTTTGCATGTGTGTGTGTGGGTGCGTCAGATTCAAAAACTGCATTACTATTTTTAGTGGTTTACTAAATTAATCCCGGATTAAGGGTTTAGGGTTTTGGTATCTACGAAATACCTAAAAAAATTATATATATTGTATGGTGAATGGTGAAATTTGATATAATGAATATAAGAAAGGTTTTCCCGGTTGAGGGTTTCCGGTATAAATCTCTATGTACTATGTGTATGAGCCATTGATTAAATTATGTTTTTCTTAAGAATCTATATGCATTGATTTACTTCATAGGTTTAAAATTGACATCTATATGCATTGATTTACTTTGGTTGGTTTGTGTCATTGCAGATATGATTTCACAAGAACACCAAAGCGAAGCAAGGACAAGAAAGATATAAGGAAGCGATATTAAAAAGTATGTCACTCATCTCTTCTTTGGTAGAAAATTGGATGATTATGACTTAGGGAAAGAGCCATGTCCCGTCTTTTTTTTTTCTAGATCCAAGTGGATCTAGGGAGATTACTTTATGTCTTCATTCACTGATTTATCCAATAGCAGACCTAGACCTAGAAATTTCCTTTCCATGCCTTTCCTTGCCTTGACTTGAATTTCCATGCCTTGCTTTCCTTGCATTGTCTTGTCAGGCCATGTCATTCCTTGCCTTGCCTTGTCATGTCTATCCTTTCCTCTCCTTGCATTTCCTTTCCTTCCATTGAATTTCCATGCCATATTGTTCCTTTCCATGCCTTCCCTTTCCTTGTTATGCATTTCATTTCCTTATCTTCTCTTGTCTTTCCTTACCTTGCATTGCCTTGCCTTGCCTTGACCTTCCATAATATGCCTTGCCTTTCCATGCCATGCATTGCCTTGCCTTACATTTCCTTCCATTGCATTACAATGCCATGCCTTGCCTTGCCATGATATTCCATGCCAGGAAATGCATTTCCTTGAACTTCCATTCCATGCTTTTCCTTTCCATGCCTTTCCTTTCCTTTCCATTCCTTGCATTTCCTTTCCTTTCCTTGCCATACCTAGACCTAGACCTAGACCTTTCCTTGTCATGCCTTGCTTTGAATTGGTATTCCATGCCTTGATTTTACATTCCTTTCCTTGCCTTGCCATGCCTTGTCATGCCTTACCTTTCCTTTCCATACCTACACCTACACCCACCTACACCTAGTGCTCAATTGATAAAAATACATTTGTTGCTAGACATAAGTTGTTCACTAGTTTTAGGATTAATAAACATTTGCACAATCTTATATTTTTTGTAATTATTTCACATGTTCATGATGTAAAATAATTTTATAATTCTCATAAATACAAGCCTTACAGTTGGTCATATCAGTCATATTTGATTTTTCATAGCCAATTATTTCCTTGACTTTCCATGCCATGCCTCTTTTTTCTTTGCCTTCCTTGCCTTGCATTGCCTTGTTGTAGTATACCTAGGGAGGTAATATGGGGTACCTAGGGAGGTACCCAATATTACCTCCCTAGGCATACTACACTTGCATTTACATTCCTTGCCTTCCATTGCCTTACATTTCCATACCTAGACCTAGACCTAGATCTAGACCTTGCCTTAGCATGCCTTGTCTTGCCTTGCTTTGCCATGTCTAGTCTTTCCTAGAATTTACATGTATTTCCTTTCCTTTCCTTGTCTTGCCATGCCTTTCCTTTCCATGCGTTGTCATGTATAGTCTTGTCTTGCCTTGAATTTCCATTCCATGCCTTGCCTTTTCATGCCATGCATTTCCTTTCCTTTCCATGCCTTGCATTTCCTTTCCTTTCCATACCTAGACCTATACCTATACCTAGACCTTGCCTTGCCTTTCCTTGCCTTTCCATGTCTAGCCTTGCCTTTATTTGCATTTCCTTGACTTTGCATGCCATGATTTTCCTTGTCATGCCTTGAATTTCCATGTCTAGCCTTACCTTATATTGCATTTTCTTGCCTTTCCTTGCCATGCCTTGTTGTTCCTTGCCTTTTCTTGCCATGTATTGTCTTTCCTTACCTTGTATTTGCTTTCCTTGTGTTTCATTGTCTTTCCATAAATTGTCTTGTCATGCCTTACATTGCCTTGGATTTCCTTTTCATGCCTTGTCTTTCCATGGTCTAGGTCATGGTCTATGTCATGGTCTAGGTCATGGTCATGATCTAGGTCTAAGTGTAGGTATAGGTATAGGTCTAGGTATAGGTCTAGGTCTAGCTCAATTTAGATCAATGTTGTGGTCTATTTCATGGTCTAGGTCTAGGTCATGCCATGTCTAGCCTTTCCTTGCCTTGCCTTGCCTTTCCTTTCTTTGAATTTCCATGACATGCCTTGGATTTCCTTGTCTTTCCTTGCCATACCTATACCTATACCTAGAAATAAACCTTTCCTTTCCATTCCTTCCCTTTCCTTTCCTTGCCATGTCTATCCTTTCCTAGCCTTGCCATGTCTTTCCTTTCCTTTCCTTGTCATGTTGTGCCTTGCCTTACCATGCCTTGTATTTCCTTGCCATACCTCTCATTGCTTTTCCTTGCCTTGACATGCCATGAAATTCCTTTCCTTTCCTTGACATGCCTTATATTTCCTTGTTATGCCTTTCATTGCCTTGTCACTCGGTTTGGATTTTATGCCCCCAGACCAAATTTCCAACATGTCCCTAAATGGAATGACAAGGCGAGTTGAAAATTATGATAAAAATATAACCGGGCCTCAGATGGATGAACCATTAGTTGGATTTGGGGAACTCCATTTCTGCTAGAGGGATCCTTTTTCTATCATTCCATTTCCTGGAAAAACATTTTTTGCAGGATCTCCGAAACTAAGGTTTTTCTCAGTGAGGCACAGTGGAATTTCTGAAAAAGTGGTCGATTTTGAAGAACATCATGTCGTGGGATTGTGGGTAGTGTCATCACATGGGAATTTTTCAAACATAATTTTGAGAGCTTACAAAACTCAATTATGTCGCTTGATTTGGATTTTATGCTCCCCGACCAAATTTCCAACATGTATCTGAATGGCTTGAGGAGGTGAGTTGCAACTCATGAGAAAACTCTAAACGTGCCTTGACTGTATGAATAGTTGATTGCATTAGATTAAGGGTATCTTGTTTCAGCTAGGGGGACCCCTTCGTTGTCATTACGTTTCCCATAAAAGCGTTTGTTGGAGGATCTCAAGAACTAGGGTTTTTCTTAGTGAGACAAATTGCAATTTCTAAATAAGTGGTTGATTTTGAAGAACATTGTGTCAGGTGATTGTGGGTAGCTTGGTCACATGAGCCTTGGCCAAAAATACATGCAATATCTTACATAACTCCATTATGCTGCTTGATTTGGATTTTATGCCTCGGGACTAAATTGCCAAGATATCCCTAAATGGCTTGAGGAGGTGAGTTGCAACTCGTGATAAAAATATAAATGGGCCTCGGATGGATGAATTGTCAGTTGCATTGGATTATAGGTACCTGGTTTCATCTAGTGGGGCCCCTTTGTTGTCGTTCCATTACTCGGATTAGTGTTTGTTGGAGGATCTTCGGAACTATTATCACTGTAATTTTTTTTTATATGGAATCCAAGTCTCAGGACTTAGCAAGAGGCTAAATCGATGTAGAAGTGAGATAAATTAGAGGACGGGGCCACATCTAGCAGACGTGGCTAAGTATATCGGAAAGGTGAAGTTAATGGGACCCGACGGGCCATGGATCGTGGGTGCCATAGATCAATGGTCAAGGAGCATATCGGGCCAAGAACTAGTGCGAATGTTAATATTTTGAAAGCAGGCTGAGAAGAATACCATGGTTTCGTCTCAAGTCCATGTGGCGCTACTGAATGCATATCGGGGGGAAAAGCGGGTGAGCTCGAAACCACTCAATCACTCCATGAAATCACATGTCAAATGTCATTCAATGTGTTAAATCCAAAGGTCACATGTGGAAAGGGAAAGTTGATGGCCAATCAAATCACCTCAAGACACTTGTTTGGATATTATTCATCCATGCGATGCCAAGTGAGCGTCGCCAAATAACCGATTTAAAGACTCATCATTGGAAATTGATGGTCAAATGTGATAAAATATTATCCCTGTAAGTACTTTCATTAGAATCCCATGATTAGTCCTCGATGGTGACTATTACTCAAAGAACATGTCAGATTACTTTGCTTCGGGTAGTTGGCATTTTATTCCAGAGCGGGATAATCGAAAATCGAACCATTCGTCCAATTCTTGTACAGTTGAGGGAAATAGGCTCCTATTTCTGGGAAAACAAGAGTAAATGAAGGAGAAATATCCAATGGCCTTCAATAAATCAGGAAATTCGAGTAGTAGGATGAAACTGTCAATTAAGAAAAAAGAAAGTCTTGTTGTACGAATACTAGAAACAAAATTTCACACAAAATCTGCGGATGAAACAAGATCAGGGGAAGAAATCAGATTGAATCCTATCATGAAGGATTTGATCATTAATGGATATGCATATGAAAACCACATGCAAGATAGCATGAGTAAAAGAATAAAGTGACAGAATAAGGAGACTAAAGATGAAATGGTCGAAAGTACTAGAGAAAACCATCCTGATTGGATTGACACTTTAAAGGAAGAGATTGCAAACCTGAAATAAATGGAAAAATAAATTAAGTATATTTCATGAAATTTTTATGATGATGCAGACAAGTGGCATTCAGGGTAAAAATCTCAAATATGTCCATTTTTTGTTTATAAAATTCCCTAAAAAATAGGGGTTCGGTTTTGGTACGTTACTCCCTCTGTGATCGATATCTATTTTTGGAATCTTGGAGAAGATGATCTGTTTTGGGTCTCATATGTAATTTATCTATATATACTGTTAAAAATATAATTGAATGTTTCGACTTACTGGAGAGGGGCCTGCCCTCGTAGCAGGAGAAATTTGTCATTTCTTGTGAATTTTAATATAAGTAAATAAGGTGTTCTTAGATAGTCGAGATTCATCATGATGTTGATGTTCAATATGTTTTCCTGTATTTCATATTTATGAATGTGTTTTTGCTGCTAGTAATAATCCTTAAGTAATAGAAGGAATTCATCCTATTGGTGCTCCTTCTCACATCGATTATACTTGTTATGTGTTTATTAGTTTTTCGTTCATAATTCACTCGTGATTGGTGCTCTGCTTGCAGTAGCCGGCCTTCATGTTTCTTCTTCTAATGCTATACCAAGAGATTCGCCCTCTATAAGACGCCTCTTGTTGATAGTATCCTTTCCTTTCTTTTCCTATGCCATCTCATATTACTTATTTGGCTGAAAATCATACCTATTTTTCCTCTGTTCCCTCTAGAAATACATATCTTATAACTCTTCATACATTTTCAGGAACAAACCCCATTGCCCAATGGCCCTGCTCTTATGTTTTGTCCTACAACCTTTAAATTTTACACCATGGCATAATTTGACCTCTCCGCATGCATTGCCAAATCTTTTGAGTATTTTAAATAGAAATATGCTCGACAGAGCCCTCTCTAGTTGGAAGGGTCAGAATCCAACCTAAGTTGGTTGAAATAGTTACCTATATCATTTTTTTTATCAGCCGAATAGATTTACAGACTCCAGAGTGCTAACATTCTAGCACCATTATCGAGGACCGAAGGTGAAATCTTCCCTAGGAGGAATGACAAATTTCAGATCTAAGTACTAATGGTGAAGAGTATTCAGACATAGAAAGACTATATATCATTCGCCTGGCAACTTCATTTTCAAGAATCTAGAATTCAAAATTTTTATGACGACTCCACTGCCTAAAGACTTAGTATCCTGAAGATTTTATTGGCGACTCCACCCAAGATTCAAATGTGATTGATGACTCCACTCAAGATTCAAATGTGATTGAGAGACTCAAACAGAAGATAAGATCCCTTGATAGAGGTATGAAAGGACATCGTGGGAGAAATCAAGTACTTAAAGTTGAGTTTTTTCCAAGACATAATATTTTTTGTTATTAATTACCTTTTGTCCTTTCATGAACATGATAAACAAATATTTCTTCACCTGCTGCATGAAAATGACGATCATGATAATCTTGAAGTTGTATATCCTCCTCTTAAATTTATAGATATATCTCCTCAGTCTATCACTGATTTTGATCAAAATCTCCCATCTAGGCCATGTGCTAACCATGACCAAGTTGGTGAGCCTCATGAAGCCAAGGCTAATATTTCACCTCCTGTACTTGATCCAACACTCCCCAGGACCCAGCATAGGTACAAACCCTTAAAATTACCTCACATCTTTCATGATTTTCCTCCAAAGCACTATAAGTACCTACATGTGTTTGATGGGGAACCTGATGCCATCACATCTGAAAAACAAATCCAATAGTTTGAGAATTTTATATATTTGTTTGAGATTGACGATGACGATGTTTGTATGAAGGACTTCTCACAATCCTTGAAAGGCGATAGCAAAGAATGGTTTAAAAATTTGCGACCAGAGATAATTAGCTCATGGGAAGACTTGAAGAGTGTTTTTTCAAAGTTTTGGGGCAAGAAGAAATCTCTAGATCTACAACTCACATAATTCTATGCCTTGAAAAGGCAAAACAATGAAACTATTTCTTCATTCAGTAGAAGTTTTTCCAGTATTTATTACAATATGCCCAAACAAATTCAACCCACTGAAGTTGTTGCCATGCTCTAGTATGCCACTACCCTTCATCCATATTTGTCTTTCCTCCTGATCGAAAGAAGACCTAAGACCTTACAACAAATATTCATTGATGCTCAGGAGATTCAACACAATATCCAAGCATGTGAACATATTTGAAATGAGGGGTTGGATGCTCCAGGACATGAAAGTGAATATGAACAAAGAACAATTGATTAGAATCTTGAGCATAAAATTGATAATATCATAGGTTCTCTTGAAATTTTAAATGCTAATTATTTTGCAAAGGATTATGTTCCACTTATTGAAAGAGAGGGCACTTATGTGGCTTCTAATCCACCCCATGATAAGCATGGATCTGATTGTTTCATATATTCATTTGTAGACAGTTAATCAAATGAGTTTGCAAATCAATTTCTTGAGGAACGGGTTGATGTCCCAAGCTTTTTCTTGTTATATAATATCGTAGACGTTGATTTGCTTATATATAATGAGAATTATGATGTTGACCTCCTAGAACAACCAACTACACTTCCTCTATCATAAAATCTTTCTTTTCAGCAGTGTAGTGAGAAAAATCAGCCTACATATCATAGTTATAAAGAAGAAAATACTGAAATAGCTAAAGGGAATTCTTTACCCGTATGCTTTTCTTCATTTAAATTGTTGAAAGAAAATGATAAGATCATCGCTAAAGAAAAGGAATGTTTCTTGATGCCAAATCACACTGAGTCGTTGAAACAAATTGACAAGGAATTGTTGTCATTGGTCAAAGATGAATCTAAAAATGAGTGTGTTCAACAATCTAAATATATTGGAAAATGTATGTATGACATAACTGAACAAAATGAAGAAATTTCTAAATCAGGGGTAAGAACCTTGCCATTATGTTTTGCTTCTTTCAAAGTGCTTAAGCAAAATGTCAATAATGTTTCAGATTAGAAGCCCTCTAGGTATGATGTTGAATTTGAAAAAGGAAATAGACTTTAAAATGAAAGCTACCTTCCATTATGTTTCTCTTCCTTTGAATTGATAAGAGTCAATCACGAGCAAACAGAGAAAGTTGGTGAAAGTGTTGTTGGTCAAAGTCATTTTATTTCTTCTAAAATTGATGAAGATATCCAAATAGATTCCCATCAAAACAAAGTGTTTCAAAGTTGTCCTTATTCCCCTGTGAATGATGTAGTTGTTCAGATTCTAAGTGGATTGAATGTGTATGAAGGCTCTAATACATCATCTAAGGAGACTTTAAAAAATGAACAAATAGATGACATAGAGTTTCAGGGAGGAAATAAAACAATGTATGTCATGATTCAATCATAAATGAAGAAAGATAATAAAGAAGCAATTGTTTTACTTGATTCCTTTGAAGATTATAAGATTGAAGAGGAAGAGCAAAGAAAGCCAACACTTGTGAAGATGGCTTGTCCTTCTGTTTTAGTTCGTCGGAAAGAAATATTTTCTCATATGTTTCGTGACCCTGTGATATGTTATATGGAGAGTTTTAACAATCAGAATTTACAACTTATGATGGATTGTAATCTTAGAGATGAAGATGATGGCCAATCGACATCGGTGTTATATATGGATTGTTTTCTACCAAGGGTTCCATTTAAGCTAGCACTATCTTCTGATTCAGAAGATTGTTATTTCCAGCAGTCTCAACATATTTTTCAGCCTCTTGGTGGAAACCAATGGGTTAAATCACATGAAAGCAAGAATACAGTGGAAAAAGTAAAACATGATTGTTGTTTTGTTCACACGTTGAAAGATCCATTTGCGGTTTTGTTAGAAGAAGTAAACAGTCCCAATATTTTTGGAATTCTAAGATTTGAATTCATATATAGCTTCTTGAATGATTTATTGCTGAATAGGGTTTGGAGCAAGCATGTGCAAAGTAAACAATCAGTGGATAAAATGTTGGCATGGTTGGATTGGCATTTTGATTTCACTTGACTAGCAATTCATTTCAGCAGTTAGGGTAGGTAGGTGCCAATAATCTTGTGGATCGATCATATTCAAGTTTAGGTCTCCAAATAAAGTGTTTAGTCATATAAGTAGCAGTATGTCCATCGTTCAGCCTCCAAGTGAGAGTGGTGTGCAGAATTCAGTTTTCAACGGACATTGGTGAAAGGTAAAAGTATATCACACACATGTTGTGAGAGAATCTCCAATGGATAAGGCACAAGGTCTACTGTTCTTTGCTACCTTGCAGGGAGGATAACATCCTCAGTTGGAGCCCATGTTATCACTGTAAAAAAAAATTATATGGAATCCAAGTCTCGAGACTTAGCAAGAGGCTAAATCTGTGTAGAAGTGCGATAAATTGGAGGATGGGGCCACATTTAGCAGGCGCGGCTAAGTATAGAGGAAAGGTGAAGTTAATGGGACCTGATGGGCCATGGATCATGGGTGTCATAGATCAACGGTTAGGCATCATATTGGGTCGAGAACTAGCATGGAGGTTAATCTTTCAAAATCGGGCCGATAAGAATACCATAGTTTCGTCTCAAGGCCATGTGGCACCACTGGTTGCATATCAGGGGGAAAAGTCGGTGAGATCGAAACCACTCAATCACTCCCCGAAATCACATGTCAAATTTCATCCAACATGTTAAATCCAAAGGTCACATATGGAAAGGAAAAGTTGATGGCCAGTTAAATCACCTCGAGACGCGTTCTTGGATATCATTTGTCCGTGCGATGCCAAGTGAGCTCCGCCAAATAACCGATTTAATGAATCGTCATTGGAAATTGATGGTCGAACGTGATAAAATGTTATCCCTATAAGGAATTTCGTCAGCAACCCATGATTAGTCCTCCATGACAACTGTTACTCAAAGCATAGGTCAGATTACTTTTCTTCAGGTAGTTGGTGTTTTATTCCAGAGCGGGATAATCGAAAATCGAACCATTTGTCCAATTCTTGTACAGTTGAGAGAAATAGGCTCTTGTTTATAGGTAAACTAGAGGAAATGGAGGATAAAGATCCAAAGGCCTTCATTAAACCAAGAAATTCAAGTAGTAGGACGAAAGTATCAATTAAGAAAAAATAAAGGCTTGCTGCACGAATAATCGCAACAAAATTTCACACAAAATCTGCGGATGAAACAAGATCAGGTGAAGAAATCAGATTGAATCCTATCATGAAGGATTTGATCATTAATGGATATGTAGATGGACACCACATGAAAGTTGGAAAGAGTAAAATAAGAAAGCGACAAAAGGAGACTAAAGCTCAAATGGTCGAAAGTACTGGAGAAAACCATCCTGATTGGCTTGACACTTTAAAGGAAGAGATTGCAAACCTGAAATAAATGGCAAACTAAATTAAGTATATTTCAAGAAATTTTTGTGATGATGCAGACAAGTGGCATTTAGGGAAAAAATCTCAAATATGTCTGTTTTTTTTTATAATGTTCCCTAAAAAATAGGGGTTCGGTTTTGGTACATTACTCCCTCTGTGATCGATATCTATTTTTGGAATCTTGGAGAAGATGATCCGTTTTGGGTCTCATATGTAATTTATCTATATATATTATTAAAAAGATAAATGAATGGTTGGACTTATCAGAGAGGGGCATGCCCTCGTAGCAGGAGAACTTTGTAATTTCTTATGAATTTTAATATAAGATGATAAGGTGTTCTTAGATAGCCGATATTTATCACGGTGTTGATGTTCAATATGTTTTACTGTATTTCATATTCATGAATATGTTTTTATTGCTAGTAATAATCCTTAAGTAATAGAAGGAATTCATCATGTTGGTGCTCCTTCTCACATAGATTATACTTGTTATGTGTTTATTGGTTTCTGGTTTAGAATTCACTCATGATTGGTGCTCTGCTTGCACAAGCCAGCCTTCATGTTTCTTCTTATAATGTTATACCAAGAGATTCTCCCTCTATAAGATGCCTATTGTTGATAGTAACCTTTCCTTTCTTTTCCTCTGCCATGTCATATTACTTATTTGGCTAAACATCATACCTATTTTTCCTCTATTCCCTCTGGAAATACATAGCTTATAACTCTTCATACATTTTCAGGAATGGACCCCATTTCCCAGTGACCCTGCTCTTCTGTTTTGTCCTACCACCTTTAAATTTTACACAATGGTAGAATCTGACCTCTTTGCACGCATCGCCAAATATTTTGAGTATTTTAAATAAAAATATGCTCTAGAGAGCCCTCTATGGTTGGAAGGGTCTGAATCCAACCTAAATTTGGTTGAAATAGTTACCTCTGTCGTTTGTTTTATCAGCCGAACAGATTTACAGAGTGCTAACATGAACTAAGGTTTTGCTCAGCGAGGCAAAGTGCAATTTCTAAACAAGTGGTTGATTTTGAAGAACAATGTGTTAGACGATTTTGGGTAGCATGGTCACATAGTCCTTGGCCAAAAATATGTGCAAGAGATTAAGAAACTCCAGTATACCACTCGGTTTGGATTTTATGCCCCCGAACCAAATTGTCAACATGTCCCTGAATGACTTGAGGAGGCGAGTTGCAACTCGCGATAAAACTCTAATTGCACCTCAGATGGATGAATTGTCTCTTGAATTAGATTTGGGGCACCTAGTTTCATCTAGGGTGACCCCTCTATTGTCATTTTGTTTCCTAGAAACACATTTTTTGGAGGATCTTTGTAATTAGGGTTTTGCTCAGTAAGGCACAGTGCAATTTTTGAACAAGTGGTCAATTTGGAAGAACATTGTGTCGGGATATTGTGGATAGTGTGTTCATGCAGGCCTTGTCCAAATAGATGTGTGGAAGCTTACAAAACTCTGTTATGATGATATTTTTATATTTTATGCCCCCAGACCAAATTGCCAATATATCCCTAAATTACTTGATGTGGAAAGTTGCAACTCACAATAAAAATATATTTGGGCCTAAGATGATCAAACCATTGGTTGCATTGGATTCAAGGCACCCATTTTCAAATAGGAGACCTCTTTTATTTCATTCCATTTCCAAAAAATGTGTTTGTTGGAGGATCTCCAGAAGCAGGGTTTTGCTTAGTGAGGCATAGTGCAATTCCTAAACAAGTGGTTGATTTTGAAGAAAATTATGCTAGGTGATTGTGGGTAGTGTGTTCATCTGTTCCTTGGCCAAATAGACATGTGGGTGATTATGAAACTCCATTATTCTACCCGGTTTTTATTTTATGCCCTCATACCAAATTACCAAGATGTCCCTGAATGGATTGAGGATGCAAGTTACAACATGCAATAAAACTCTATTTGGGCCTCGGATGGATGAACTGTCAATTGCATTAGATTCAAAGCACCTTATTTCAGCTAGGGGTACCCTTCTACTATTATTCTATTGACCATAAGAGCATTTTTTGGAGGATCTTAGGAACTAGGGTTTTTCTTAGTGAGGCACAATGCAATTTCTGAACAAGTGACTAGTTTTGACTAACACTCTATTGGGTTATTGTGGGTAGCATGGTAATGTGGGCCTTGTTCAAACATACATGAGTTAGCTTACATAAATATTTTATGCCTCTCGGTTTTTATTTTATGCCTTCGAACTAAATTTCCAATATGTCCCTGAATGACTTGAGGAGGTGAGTTACAACTCGCGATAAAACTCTAACTGGGACATGGATGGATGAACCGTTGGTTGCATTGGATTAAAGGAACCCAATTTCAACTAGGGGGACCCCTCCACTTTCATTCCATTGCTCATAATTTTTTTTATTAGAAGATATCCAGAAGTAGGGTTTTGCTAAGTGAGGCACAATGCAATTTATGAACAAGTGATTGATTTTGAGGAACATTGTGCTGAGAAATTATGGGTAGTGTGGTCATGTGGGTTTTGGAAAAATAGATGTATGAAATTTTATGGAACTTCATTATTCCACTCATTTTGAATTTTATGACATGTCTCGGAATAGCTTGAGGAGACAAGTTGCAGATCGTGATAAAAATCTAACCAAGCCTCGGATGGATGAACCATTAATTGAATTGGATTCGAGGAACCTATTTTTACTAGGGGGGACCCTCCATTTCCATTTCATTTCTTGGAAAAGTTTTTGTTGGAGGATCTTCGGAACTAGGGTCTTTCTTAGTGAGGCACAGTGGAATTTCTGAACAAGTGGTCGATTTTTAATAGCACTCTCTCGAGAAATTGTGGGTAGTGTGGGCCTTGTCCAAAAATATGTTTAAAATATTATAGAACTTATTTATGCCACTTGATTTGGATTTTTATCCCCTGAACCAAATTCCCAACCCATGTACCTGGATGGGTTGAGGAGGCGAATTGCAACTCATGATAAAACTCTAATCAGGCCTCAGATGGACGAATTGTCAGTTGCATTGGATTTGGGCACCTAGTTTTAACTAGAGGGATCCCTCCATTGCCATTTTGTTTCCCATAAATTTTTTGGTGGAGGATCTCTAGAACCATGGTTTTCTTCAGTGAGGCACAATGCAAACAAAAGCAAGGAAAGGCTAGTCAAGCAAGGTAATCAAAGGCAAGACAAGGCTAGAAATGGTTAGGAGAGAAAGGAATTAAAATTCAAGGCAAGGATAGACATGGAAAGGAAAGACAAAGTAAGGAAAGGCAAGGCAAGGCAAGGCATGGAAGGACAAGGCAAGGAAAGGAAAGACAAGGAAATTCAAGCCAAGAAAAGACATGACAAGGAAGGGAAAGGCAAGGCAAGTCTAGGAAAGCAAAGGTAGGAAAATAAAAGGCATGAAAAGACAAGCCATGAAAAGGTAAGGAAAGGAAAGGCAAGCCAAGCCAAGCCAAGAAAAGGCAAGGAAATGCAAGTCAATTCTAAACATAGTTCCCTAACAAAAAAAATGAACCAAAAATTACAAGAATACTGTAACAACCATTAAATGAATCCAAAATTTCAATCAATCATAAATCTGGGGCATTTCTGCAATTATCCCTTTTACACATTAAGAATTTTCCAATAGAATCATTTGTATCATATATAATATTGAAATACATGACAACCTTTCTTATGTGTTCTTTCATCCTACGTCATATATTCTCCTTTAATAACCATCAACCCAATCGAAAATTTGATACCTTCGTAGTCTATTACTAAGAGAATGAGGGTCTTCTTTCCCTATAAGAAACGTGCCAACTAACAGACAGTTCCCCATTCATTAACTCTTGTGGAAACCATTGTGTATATGTTCCCTACGAAAAATGTAGTGCCAACATGTGAGTCCACTAAATGATCAAATCATAAAACATTGATGCTAGTTATTCAAAATTTAATAGAAGGTTTCATCGAAACTGGAAGTATGATATGTGAGACGTGATCATAGTATGTTGAAATATTTTAATGGTCCTCCTCCAATTGGGATAATTCAATAGTTATACATTTACCAATTTATCAACCCAGTTTATGGATTCACAATAATCCAATTCATTACTACTACATTGAAATACACAAGCATTTTTTAACTGACTCATGCAACCATCTGACCAAATCCAATGTTGATTCATCTATATGTTCTTCTCCTTAAGGTGATTGTAAAAAAAATGAAAGCAATTTTGTACATAGGCTAATTCATGGCACCCATCATCGCTTATGTAGAAGTGATACTCATTCAATATAACTATGTTTTCTTCATCACTATTTGGCCCATGCCTAAATGTGATATGGACCATTATATTGACCTGCTTGGAATGATAATATTGTCTTTGAATCTCATTTTTGCAGTTGAAGGGTGTAGTTCTCAGCAAAATCAATCACTGATAATATAGTACCAACGATAAATGTATCTCTTCATATTCTAAAATGTTCATCCTTCCATCGAGCCACATGGACATGATGAACATATTGTTGTATCTTTTCAAAAAAATTCTTAATGAAGTCACATACTTGTATCTGAGAATTCACCAATTGTATCTTTTCTCTTTCTTTCCCTTTGTCAATATCATGTGACATATTTAAATCTTTGCAAGGAAACATCCTTCCTCCCAAATTCATACTCCTCGCCTATATGGATGAACTTGCTAATAATGCCATTCCACTGCACCTGGGGAATGTCCCATCTAAGCAAGATTTTTTCTAAAATGTACAACCCTCTGGCCTTGTATACAATATGTTGTAAATAAAGTCTCTAGATGGTGACGGTGACAATATAACAGAGCATTCCTACACAAGGGTGTTATGCAATACACAAAATGTGTGTGTGTGTGTGCGTGTGCGTGGTAATAATAACCAAACTCAATTTGATATATACAACAACATGTGTTAGGATGACACACTTTTATAAAATGGTTCTCTCATAGTGTTCAAAGGGTTCTCTTGTTAGGTTCTGTAACGTACCCAAATTCTCAATCTGGGTCCCATCACTATAGAAATGACTTAGCCTGTTAAATATGAATTTAAAAATGCCCCAAACATAAAATAAACCCAAGGGGAAACAAACCCATAGAAATAAAACAACCAACATGTTGATTTACCCATGCATATGCAACATTTATAAAAACATGAATGCATCCAGTAAGCACACAACAAACACACAACATTCAAATATCATTTACATGGTGGAATAATCATAATAAACACAAAAAAAAACTTATTTGTTCATAAAATATAACCAACTTACTGCATACGTAGGATGTACCTCCTATCTATATGCACTAATGTCCCTTTTCTCTCAATATAAGACCACCCTCGAGCTAAGGCTATGAGTCCAGAAGGATATCTATCCCTCCTGGATGTTCACTCTCCACATTCAGCAACCCTAAACCCAGGTTCTACTCCAACAATAGTTTCGATCCACTAACTCTCTTCCCCAAAACCCAAGTAATGCACCTCATTCACTACGCATAGTCCCTCATTCTAGACCATTCATTTATTAAAGCTTCCAGTGCACTCATTTGGCCAAGAATCTCTCAGCTGGGATCTCCAAGAACTCTCAGCAGCTTCAGGAGTGCTCACAATAGCCTTCCCAAGGCTCTTAATCCTTTTCATCAATAATAAAACACTCTATTGGCTTGCAACCAATTTTATAGGCACACAGGCCTCTTTATAATCATAAAACACAACCAAACAATGGTTTCCTTCAAGAATATCATGCCTGGTACTCTTCCCAACTCTCATCTCCCCTCCTTCTTCCCAAAATATGCATGTAAAAATTGTCTTCTTTGGCCATACGAATTCCCTTTTCCTCTATCCAGTTGACTACTCACTCTGCTCAATGTCGATTGTAACTTAGCCCCATGCTCCCCAATAAATATGGGATGTGACTCCTCACACCCACCCTCTTTCATGAAATAAATGATTGGCTTTGGGAACACTCAACAACAAATAGAAGGTTATACACAAAGATATTAATTTCAGGAATGTAGGTTATATCAATAACCATGAATATTTTCCATTGGACCCCTCTCTCTTGTGGAATCATAGTTCCCCATCATTTTCATCCCTCTCATATCGTAGCTAGTGATTACTAATTTTATTAATCATTAATTGTATAGGGGCAGACCCAAGGTTCACTCCAAGAGCGCACCAACAAATCCCTAGCTACCGACCCTTTCAGCTGCACCTGTGAAGCAGATGCAGTCTCACCCGAAGCAGCTATGAGTGGGTTGCAGGACAGGGATGTCTACAACCAGGGGAATATTAAGTGAATCTTTTAGAACAATGATCACAGCATGCATATATCTCTTATCATCTAGATCTACTATGCACAACTATAAATCATATCTAACACAACAATGCAACGAAAAACATAACAATGACATAGATCTAGGTATCAATCACACACCCAACACAAAATATACATGGTTCACCCTCTCTCTAGGGCTACGTCCACAGAACTTTGCTTATGATAT
>CBVK0100603731.1:0-16590 GCA_900067695.1 Picea abies | reverse complement strand
TATTTTTACAGTCTCTGTACATTTCTTTCATTAATAGAAATCGTGCATTACTATATATCTTTGACTCTTGTTATATTTCTGCTATATCTCTATTATATTGTTGTCTCTCTTGCAATATCTCTGAATATTTCTGTGTTATATCTCCACTCTCATTTCGTGCCGAAAATAATCTGGATCACGTCCTTACTCTAGCTTTGGATTTGTGATGTTGAACTTGTTAAGAAGCACAAACCAACAAAGAGAGAGAACATTGATATATATATTTGAGTTAAGCCTATGTATAAGATCAAGGAGTTATACAATAAAAATGGAGACACTTTTATAGGGAAGAAATATATCACTGCATTATATTGATGAAAGTAGAGAATACAACCTATGCCTTGATGTTGCAAGTTCCCTTCCAATGGCCCTTTTCTTCAACACACACACATTTTCTCCAATTCTTTCTATGAAGAGTATTCACAACCTGACTTGGAAAGCTAAAGAAAAGCTATCACAAGTACAATCTTCAACAAAAAATTTCATGCATAAGAAAACATAGCCTTTCCCATGAGAGATACCTCTTTATATAGGATGAAAGAGGGATGTATGAGGATATTAGTATGATCCCACTAAATCAGAGAAGTGAGTAAGATCCAAACTGATTGAAGGCCACCTCATCTTCCAGAAGATTCCTTTCTAGAACTTTTGTGAATTTCACCTTTTCCCCTTGTTTGAGCATCGTCACACCCCAAGAATAAGAAACCTACAATGACTTCACAATACAATTTGGTGCATAATGCCCAAAAATCAAGAATCATCGCATCCTAAGAATTTAGCAGTGTGCGACGATTTCCTTTGATAGGGTTTTTAAAGAAAAGAAAGATGATTCAATTTCTCATGGAGAAAGTCTAATTTAATAGCTTCACGGAACAGAGAAGTGAGTCATACACATATCATCAGTTGATCACATGTGTGACCAAAATAATGTGTAATATAATTCCCCCCAAAGTATGAAGTTGGAACATTTGACAGTTGAAATACTTTGTAGAATGTGTGTGTCGAGAACAAGGAGCACATTAGTTGGTAACCTGCAAACAATAAAGCATCTGCATAATAATATATCATTTTCTGAGGTAGGAATTCCCATACTTAGACTACAATTGACTCTAAGCATAAGTGTCAAGTGAGTCATGTCCACCAAACATACACTCTGGATCCATGTCATCATGATTCAACATAGCCACGAGAAATACACTCTGGATCTATGCCTTAAAAAATCAAATTTGGACATAGCCACGAGACATACATAGTGGATCTATGTGTCAATATAGACTCATGAATACTCCATCGCAACTTGGACCGTTATGGCGATGTCCAGGGTCTTCATTTCCATCGTCCCGAAGTATGAATCTATCCATGTGATTACAGGTGTCACAGTTGAACATGGTAGAAACCACTTGATTACCGGTCATTAATGGATACCATTAACAAGTGTGAGGCAAATCACCATTGATGTCAATGAACCCCAAGGTACTCTAATACAATCTAATGAATGTGAATTAATGAGTTGAAATCGAACACTTGATGGAATATTCTAATCAAGGGCTAATGATGTGAACCCACTGTTGAAAATGAGGAAACCTGCCATTGAGGCATGCAGGTCCAAAGGTACTAAATCATTTCTAAGTCTAATTCCTGGATAATAAGTTGAATTCAAAAGGAAAAGACTCGTCACATGAGGGCCTTAATGTATCCCCCATCAATGAAACAAAATATGTAACATGTTTGAAGAAGATCAGAGTATAAAGTGATTCAGAACTGACTCAAGGAAGGCCAGCATGGCAAGAATTTGAGGATTTCAGATGGCCGATTCGATAGAAGGCCTGTTTAGGTTGAACTTCTATTGAACATATGAATGACACTACAATTGTTTTGGCAGCATTGACTCAAGGAGGACCTAACAAGCATATTTTTGGATGGTAAAACGATAGGCAAAATGGATTTCCCAATCCAGATACAATGATGAAGAGGGGTGTCATGTTCAAGAGTGACTTACTGCCACTAACACAGATGCAGATATACATTTCTTTCCCAATTTCCCCCCACCATTTATGGTGAGTACCTCTTTATTTTTACGCAAACTTGAGGAGGATAAAATATGCTTGTAATGTAATCTCATCCTCTGGATGAGTCCCTTGGAGTATGTTTAACGAACCCTAGGAAGGAGTGATTCGGTCCCATATGGGCCTTTCGATGGTTGTTTTATGAGTCCAAAGAAAGAAAACTCAGGGGTTTTTCATGTTAGAGAGTCTGAAAAACATTTAAAGAAAACTCCAAAATGTCCTTTTTCGTAAATTAGTTTGATGAGATTGAAAAAGAAATAATCTACCGCTCATCAGGCATTTTCTTCAGATAATTTTACGAGTATGAAAAGAACAAGGTTGCTTGACGATCTTTTCATGTTTAGGGAGCTTGAAAAGATCTTAAAGGAGACTCCAAGGGATTCATTTTTTGTATTTCCATTATGAGTATGAAAAAGTGATAAAATTTTACTCAATTACATTCTCATAGTTTCACGAGTGTGAGAAAGAATAAAGACCATGCTCGAAGTTTTTCCTGAAAACCCTAAAAGTATATATACATCATAAAAACATGCAAAAATGACCAAAAAGGGGTGATCCATATCAAAATTTTGGTCATCATATCTCTCAACCTACAATATCGACACTTTGCAAAGTTCATTAGGTTTATGACATAGGCGAAAATATTTAAAAATTAATTTAATTAAAATTGTAAAAATAAATAAAATAGGTTAAAACTAGTTCATTTACCATTTCATTTGCATTTTCACCAAACTAGTGCCAAAACCCCTCTTTTTCCTCTGATTTTCAAGTGACAATTCTAGAGTGCCTGGTGGACGATTTCTCAAGCCATTTCCATGAGGTTCTTCCCCTCTCTCTTTTCATGCTAAAAATTTTCAATTTTAATGGTTAAAGTTTGAGTTTTTGGGCAATTTTCCAAGGGAGATTGCACTTTGACATCATTGTAGGCCCTCCCTATTGTGAACTGCGACGATCCTAGATTTATACAGGGATTCTACAATTGGGGTGTGACGACGTCACACTATGGGAAAAAGGGCCCCTGTGACGATCGCAACTCAAAAACTAAAAAAAAAGAGAGAGCTAAGAAAACTTCCAATTTTGAAATTTTAATGAACTAAATCATCTTTTATTGTTGTTTGGCAGATTTTCATTGGTCATCATGCTTGAATGGAGGGAACGATAGCATGAGGTGGAATATTACTTTGTCGGGAATGATTCGGGCACTGTCATGGCACTCTGGTAGTGTGTCTTGCTAAATATTTTCAAAGTGCAGTGCATGAGGGCCCAATTGATGTTATTAGAACACTTAGTCTGTATGTGGGACATTAATGAGCAAGCATTTCATGTCGGGGTGCATACACTCACCCTAGAGATCAATGGAATCTACTTCTTGACTGGGTTATCCAGTCGTGGCTCTCGAGTGTCACTATCGAGAAGTAGAGGCAGTGATGAACCCATGGATTATTATGTAGCACATCATTGTGTAGTCGGTACATAGAAGCATAGTGGAAAAGTTTCCATAAAGAATGTTCAAGACTTGACTTTGAGGACCATTCTCTATACTATTACCTGTATGGAAGGGAGTGCGTTTCCTCACATGGATTTACAAATCCATTTTTATTATGTTATCAAGTGTATGGACCCCTGGGTTTTCAACTGGTGCAAGGGCCTCTTAAAAAACATTAAGAAACAATTAACAAAGTGTAGGACCAGTCGATTGAAACAATTCGGGTATGGATCTATTTTGGTATCCTTATTCCTAGAGAGGGTCCCCATTTTGTGCCTACAACATGTGGAATGGGGAATACCCACTCCATAGGATTCTCGAATGAAGAGATGGGTAGACTTGATGGCACACCAATCGTTACATATGGTCCAACTTTCTTCCAGCGGCCGAGGGATCTTCTTGTCATGGTTGAGGACTATGCATATGCTAGGACTAAATTTCATGGAGATCTTGAATTGGCATTACCCGATGGTTATTAGTGGGGAGAGATAGGTAAAAAATATTTTTTCATTATGTGTTTTTTTTAGTATTTTAATTATGATTTTTTTTTGTTATGTATCCGAGATTAATTAACTACTCTCAATAATGTAGATGTGGCACCTTTCAAGCCTCCAATATCATATCCTATCCAGAGACATGGAGAGATAGGTGCAATGGTGGGTCGAGGGGTAGTAGCTGATGATCTCAAGGAGATCGAACAAAACCTTGAGGGATTGACCATGAACATCCCTGACATCACCGTGGGTGATTTACCTTGACTCTACCAATGACATACAGTTGGTGTGTCAACATCCATTGGTCAACTGCTTTGTTGTGTAGAATGGGAAGTCGTTTGTTATAGTGATCAACATCATTTATGGATATGTATATGAAGCCATGGGATTCACCTCAGGACACACACCTTTTGTAGCTTTTGATGTTATAATATAAAATTTCTACTGGATTACTTGTCTTTTAAATATGTGTTTGGATTTATAAATGGTGCAAATGTATATCTAAAACATAATTATCTAATGCAATTGTTAATGTGTTTAGATATATAGGAATGTGTTGATATTCAATGTAATCAAATTTTCCTTCCAAAAGGTGAATTCTCAAGTATACCCGTAATAATGTAGGACTTCAGATGGAATGAACATTGCTCAATTGCAGCACTACTAGTTGCGAATCAAGACATACAATTAGATGATGGATGCCAAATGAAATGGAGTCAGTTAAAATATCAACAACTGCACTGTATTCCACAATATTATTAGTTGCACGACCAATGAAAATACCGTGTAGACTGATCAACTCATTTATAGGTGTATACATTTCCCATGCAATAGACACTAGATTTTGAGTACAGTGACTAGCACCATCAACAAAGATGACATAGGGTAGTGAGAATGCTAACATTTGGAAACCAAGCACAAGGCAAGGTAAGCAACTTGAAGGAAGAAAAAGAAACAAAAAAATCACACTAGAGTATGATACACTAAAATACAAAACACTCATGCAAAAACACTTTAATCATAGTACTTATTTAGGTAAAGCCCATTTCTGGGTTCACCCAAAGGGATTCCATCGTAATCTACCAACTCATAAGCCCCTTTCTCCAACACTTGTTTAACAATATAAAGGAAACGCCACATGGGTTCAATTTTACCATCCCCCATCAAATCATGATCTTGTTCATAAAGGAGAACAAAATTGGCCTAAGAAAAAACACGCGGTTTGACATGTTTGTCTTATTGATGTTTGACACATTTCTGTTGAGTTTCTATGACTAATGCAACATCATGACAAGTCTCGTCTAATTGCATTAAATACAGGAGATGTTCTTCTTCTACTATGGTGTTAGGGATAAGTTCGACAATTAGTTTCAGAGACGGGATTTCAAATTCAATCGGAAAAATGGATTCTATACCATACACTAACTGGAAAGGTGTGAAACATGTGGTAGATTTAACAAATGTCTGATAGGCCCATAATGCTGAAAAAATCATTGTGTGCCAGCTTGACTTGTGAATCCCTACCACTCGTCGAAGCATAGTAGTTAAAACTTTGATGATTGCTTCAACTTGGCCATTGGCCTGTGGATAGTAAGGGGTTGAGTTTTCATGCCGTAGACCCAACTTATTGGTAAGCTCAAACATCATGAAATTGCGAAAATGGCTGCCATGGTCAGCGATGATGGCTTGAGGGACACCAAACCTAGTGACAATATGATTGAATATGAACAACACTGTAGTTTTCCCGATATTATCAAATGTAGGAATCACCTCAGCCCATTTAGTGAAATAATCCATAGCTACAATAATGTATCCATGCCCCCTGAATGAGTGAGGGTTACATGTCATGAAGTCAATGCCCCATTTAGCGAATGGACCAATGAAAACTATAGGTTAAATAGGAGCAGGATGTGATCGAATCTTATTGTTATATGTTTGACAAGTGTGGCATTTATGAACCACTATAATGCAATCCTTAAACAATGAAGGCTAGAAGTAACCAACTCATAAGATATTTTGGGCAGTGGCATACCCAGACATATGAAAACCACATGCTCTGGAATGACAGTCATTTAAAGATTTCTCGGCTTCATCATACGTTGGACATCATTGGAATACAAAATCAATACCAGGATGGTAAAGGGTATCACCAAGGATAATATATTGATGAGCTTGATACCTAATACGACGACGATCTGTACGAGAAAGATCAGGTCAAAAAGTTAGGGTTTGGAGATAAATGATAATGTATCCATACTAGATATCATTTGAACTGATCAAAAAGAGAGACTCATCAAGAAAATAATATTTTGCCACAATTTCTCTCTCAGCTGAGGGAAGGTCACATATTAACTCGACAAAAACCAAAGATTTCTTTGACTTGGATTGCTCAAACTCCAAATCAAACTCTTGGAGAATCAATATCCATTTGGAGTATTTCCCCCCTAGCAATTGTCATTTGAGGATATGTAACATAGGGTTGCAATCATAAATAATCATGGTTTTGTGAAATAAGATATAATGACGAAAACGTTGAAAAATTGCTAAGTCCAATTTCTCCACATGCATATATTTGGTTTCGGTGGTCGTAAGAATCTAAATCAAATAGTAAATAACATGTTCATCATGCAAATCATCCTCTTGGAATAGCACCATATCTATGGTAGAGTCTGAAGCATCCAAGTATAAGAAATAATCTTGACTATAATCGGGGGGAAATAAGAGTGGTGTACAGTTTAAGGCAAGTTTCAAAGCTTCAAAGGCTTTGTTGGCAGTGTTGTCCCATACAAAATCATGACCCTTATTAAGAATTTGAGTGAAACCTTTCGTTAGTTTGGCATAATTGGGAATGAATCGGACTAAAAATTTTGCCTTCCCTTGCAAACTTTGGAGTTCGCATAAAGTAGAAGGAGGAGGTAAACTGATAATAGCTTCAACCTTCAAGGGAACCACCTTGATCCCATGCATAGAAATGATAAATCCAAGAAGTCATCTAGACTCGACCCAAAAAACACATTTATGTGGATTTAATCGTATGCGGTAATATTGACATCCTAGGAAAATGGCTTGTAAGTATGTCGGGTGATCTTGACGACGCATGGAATGTGTCGGTAAGTTATCTAGGTAAGGTTGTACAATGTGATTAATATCATGAAAGGCATAAGACATAACACATTGAATATTAGTACCAACATTCTTGAGATTGAAAGGGATTTTACAGTATGCGAAGGTACCCCAAGGGAAAATAAAAATAGTCTTATGTTGATCCGTGGGTAAATATTGATTTAATTATAGTTAGAGAATCCATCCATCAGAGAGAAGATTTCACTCTTGGCACAATTTTCAATGATCTGGTTGACGAAAGGGGTTGGATAATTATCTTTGGGGCAAGCCTTATCAATATCCCTAAAATCAACACAATCACAGATCGTTCCTTGTTTCTTCATAACCGAAACAAGATTGAACACCCAATCAGTCAACACTACAGGATAGACAAAACCAGCTTTAAGAATTTTTTCAACTTCGAGTTTGATTGCAACAGATTTTCGTGGATGAATTGGGTGAAGTATTTGTTGAATAGGTTTAGAGTCAGGGTATGTCTTAATTTCATGTACAATAATATTTGGATAAATTCTAGTAATTTCTTTGTAAGTCCTTGCAAAAACGTCACAAAATTCTTGGAAAAGGGCCTTGTAAGTTTGGATCTCATCAAGAGAACATGCGGCACCTATATGAACATTTTCCACAATTCCAGAATTAATCTAAATATCTAGAGGGATCATAGGTGAAATGTTTCCCAAGTTCCCTTCATACAAAACATCACGTGTTGGTTCATAAACTGGGGGAATAGTAATGACTGTAGACAGATTTGAAGTTTGTTGGTAACTTTCGATAGTCTCAGGTTCCAGGAAGAGGATAGAATGATGACGCCCATCATCGCATGGAGTGTCTTCCATGGACATAACTATCATGATCATTTCATCGGTGTGAAATACCATGTGAAACAGATCATGAGACATATCTAAGACAAAATGAGGAGAAGGAGATGTCGATTGAATAACTCGATAGATCAATTGGACTGGACTTAAAGGCATTTGGTTGCCATAATGGGTACATTCATCCAAGCTAGGTACTATCCAAGGGTCATAAGACTCAGGGATTTTTCCAACACTGGACAAAATCATGTTAATAGAAATGAAAAAAGGAGGAGGAACATCAGGTGGCGGAATGGGGAAAGTACCCATTAATGCTGAATCCTTTAAAAGACCCGGGTCAACATTCTCATAACCAAGAGGTGTTTTCTCTATGAAAGGAACATTACTAGTGTGTAAATCAGAACTAAAAAAGGTGAGTTGATCTATTGTAATGAATTTTACTTGGTGAGGGAAATGTATCACATGGAAAAGAGTAGAAAAAATTGCATGCATAGCATCGATCCAACTACGGCCAAGTAAAAGGTTGTAATTGAGAGGTGCATCAAACACCTCAACCTCAACAGTAACCGATTTTCTTTCTAACTCAATAGATAACATAGGAATAACACCATAAGGTTTAAACCCTATACCTTTAAAATATTTTAAAGTGTTGTGTGACTCAGTAAGGGTAGGAGAGCCAATGGATTTCCAACAAGTGATGAACATGATGCAAGTCAAAGATTCTTCATCAACAATTGTTTGAAAAATACTCTTATTTTCCACAATGACTTGTATTTGAAAAGATAATTGGTGAGGGAGCCTTGGAATGTGATATTCCAAGTCAAATATTATCAAATTCATATCAGTAGGATCGATTCCACCAATAGCCTTTAAAAATGCCTTCCGTTGCATAGGAAAACTGTGAAGGACTTCGAGAGCTGACATCGCAAAAGGTGCATGTGAAAAATCTTCTACAATACTTTAATTTTGAGAGGCATGCGCATGTGGGTTAAATGATGACTTACAAACAATGCCCTTGGGAGACGGATGAAGAACTGTATCTAGACTAGGTTGTTTGAGATGAAGAGGACCATTGGGAGGTGAAGTCGATTAAAGAGGTTGATCCAATGGAGGTGATGAATCATCAAATTTCTGTTTAAAATAAGAATAGCATTTGGTTCGAGTAGTGACTGCAACTTCATTATTCTTAGAGTCACCACTACACATAAGGACGTAGGATGTGGTAGAGGGAGAAGGTTGGTCATGAATAACCAATTGGGCCTGCTATTGAGAAGGAAAAGGTTGTGACAAAATGGCAGGTGTAGGAGGCATCTCAGTTCCTTGCAAGGACTTAGTAACCTCTGCACGTCTCAGACAATCTTTTGTATAATGGTCTTCACCATAGATAAGACAAGGATAATGAGGTTTTCGCTTTTCTTTATCATCAACAGGTTGTGTCTTGGGTTTATCAGATTGTTTATTATTATTTGTGTCCTCTTTATTCTTACCCTTCCCTTTCTTTTTATTTTGATATTTACCTATAGGCATAGACTGAACCATATTGACCTCAGAGGTTTTACTAGGAGAGGGAGTCAGAAGAGTATCATTTTGTACACTAACACTAGTAGATTTGGGAATGAAATGATTGTCTTGTTTGGAATTAGTTTCAGCATGAAAAGTGACAATCACACCATCAATAGCATGAGAAGCTACTGGAGGCATTGGAGTTGGATTTGTAGATGGGTGAGGAGCATCGAGGATAAATTCATATACCGTGCATGTTTGTGAATAAACGAGATCCAAGTTTTGAGTATGACTAATTTCCTGCTCTTTAGTGATGACACTACCCATGGAAACATCATGGGCTATAAGACCGATGAGTGATTTGGTAAACCACTCAACCAATAATTGATCACGAAGGGGAACTTTGATTAATTGTCATCTCCTCCTCCACTCATAAATATGATTTGAAATGTGAGTAGAAGAGGATTGTTTAAATGAACTAAAAATTTTGGTTCCTATTTCATATCGTATCGGTAATTGGTAATGTGTCAATAAATCCATATCTAATGTGTTGAAATCATTGAAGAATCCTCGTGGAAATTCAATATACCATTTGGTAGTCGAACCCGTAAGAGTGCATTGTAAAAGATGTAATCAGATGAAGTCATCCATCAAGGTGTTGGATGAACACCATATATGAAATGTCATGACATGATTTTTTGGGTCTTCTCCCGATCGACCGTCAAAATTAGGAATGTATGATGGTAATTTGGCAGGTATAAATAGCCAATAAGGAGAATGAAAAATAATATCATTCAAAATCCTATATAAATCCGCTAAATCCAAAGTAGTTAGAAATGAAAACTGTCTGTTCACTTGAGGAAACTGGTAATTTTGGGGAGGCAATCTTGTAGGTATACCAGTAGGACCATAAGCAGTCTGTAAATAGTTAAAGTGTCCTATCAAATTCGGTGGTGGAGGGTTTTGAGTCAAGTAGCCAACATTTGTTTTTTGATTTGACATGCTACCTTGGAAAGGAGCATTAGACTGAAAATATTGACCCCAGGTAGGATTTCAGAGCCTAGATAAGCTTTCTTGGGATTAGAGGGTACAAAAGAATTTAATTGAGGATTCCCCCCTGGGTGGTTTTTGATTTCCTTGGAAAGGAAAATTCCAAGGTTGAGTTTGTAGTCCAGGTGTATACTTCCCGTAAACTGGGTTATGACCCCCAACTTGAGGTTGACCTCCAACATGAAGTTGAAAAGCAGAAGGGACAAAATGACTTGTGCCTCCAAACTGATTGGAGCTACTTGGGCCAAGATGATTAGATCCTCTAGGTGGTGGAGGAATGCTAGGCCCTCTGGATATAACCTAGGTAGGTTTTGGGAACAAAAACACTAGTATCATTATACCCAGGTGGAACAAAAAGATTAGGTCCTTCAGATGGACCCTGGGTATAATTAGAAATAGAATTATTAATAGTGTTATTCCTAGGTAGAAGTGTGGGATTTGATCTAGGAGGAAGTGGCATTCCAATAGGATCTTGATTTGTTACCTTACTTCCGACAGAAACAAGTGTAACTTGTGGGACTGTGGTAAAGCTAGTGAGTTGGAGAGGAAGGATTGTATAAGTGCCAACCAATGACGGGTTTGAAACCATAACAACATTACTTGACATGGTAGTAAAATGGTCTAAAGGTACTTTATAAGCAGTAGAAGTAACAGGTGTATGTGATGACTGTTGGAAGTAGGCCAAAGTAGAAAGAAAGGCGATTTTGGGAAAGAAGGCATGCACGAGGAAAGAAATAGATGGAAGGAAGAGATGCATGCACGCATGCATGGAATACATAACGATGTTAGGGTTAGGGTTTTTTTAATGTATTGTATTGGCTGAAGAGCTGGGAACAGATAAATATAGATACTTAGGTATCATAGCGAGGATGATAGGTATTAATAGTTGATTGAGAGAGACATATATTTTGAAGATTGGTTGATATAGAGAGAGGAATAGGAAGAATTTGATACAATGTAATGTTTTGTTGTGTTACCTAATTTTGTAAGTTGTTGATCTAGAGAGGACTGAGGAAGGTAGATCTTGAGGGTTAGATCATAGGCTGAGGAGCCTGGTGCGATCTAGTCCACCTCATAATAGATCTAAACCTGACTGAGAAGAGTTGTAAAGAAGGTGATGTTGTAGTGACAGAACGACAATAATAAAAGAGCTAAGAGATAGATCTTTGTGGATGTAGCCCAGGGGGAGTGAACCATGGTAACATCTGTGTAATGTTATTTAATGTATGTGTTTCTTTATTTTCTTCAATAGATATTGATATGATAAATGAATGAGTTATTATGTTCCCTGTGTATTCGTAATAACAATATATTGCATTAGTAAGTTACAATAGAACTCTTAGCCTACCGTTCTCATATCTCACACTCAATCCTATGATGAAAACACACGAGTATTGCAACCACCCATTAAGACTATCTCAGGTGAGACAACGCAGTGCACCTTGTGTGCTGTGCCATTGCCTTCTGGTTTACCAGGAGGGCCGATAGTTTTAGAGGATTTTTTGGAACCCCGAACAGACATGAACCATGGGTCACTCAATACAAAATTAGATGGGATATAAGTAAGTTTAACCAACAAATGGTTATGTTGCCGTTGGTAGGAAAAATAGAGGATTGAGTAGATGAGATAGGCTAAAAGATACGTAAGACTTGCGGGAGGCAGATCAAGAGAATAATAAAGAAGAGAAGAAAGCAATGATCCACTAGAATGGGATGTTGAGACCATGGAATCCCACAAAAGCAAAGATCAAAAGCTGGCTAAGGAAAAAAGAGCTGGAGTTTGGATAGAAAGATAACATAAACCCTAGAATAACACCTTGCAAATATATTGAGAAATACGTGTTTACTGATTTTCATGAAGTATTTTTTTGTGACTTTCCCCACTTATTGCATGAGTGGATACTAAGGTTGAAGGATAACCACACAATGAACTGGATCCAATGGTTAGAGTGGACACCGGTACATATTGAGCAGTTACATCAGGTGAACAACAAATTCACCCGTGCAGAATATTTTTGGCTCGACAATATTGTGGTAGGATTTATAACAGAGTTTGCAGTAGATACACTGAAGTCATACAACACAACAGAGAAAGAGTTTCTATGTGGGCCTCGAGGAAGTTACATTAGATCGTTGTATACTTCTATTAAGATACTGCAATACAACAAAGGGGTAATGACAATGGATTTGAACAACTAAACTTCCTTTCATGCATCAGGGAAGGGGGGAAGCACTGACAGAAAGAGGAGAGATGGAAGGAGGAAAGGATAAGGGAAAGAAGGAGGAACCCTTGGACCTAATCATGATGGATGACAACCAGATCAAGAAAATCATGGTGACAACTGGAAAGATGCGTAGCAGAGTACCCTATCAATACAAGGTGAATACCAAGAAGAGATCCATAGCCGCGAGGGAAGGCTTGGCGAGTGATGAGGAAGAGGTAGATGATCTCTAAGCTGTGGAGCAGATTGAGGAAATCCTGTGTGTAACATATGAGAGAAAGATGAGAGATCCAAGAATGGGAAGAGAAGGAAACAATCCTATCCATATTAATTTCAGTGTGGAACCCATAAACCCATGTGTGACTAATACACCAAAGAGAACACCACCATTTAGACAACCAAAGTTTGGAAGAAGTCAGATAGTATGAAGTACATCTACACATGGAACAACAACTAGAGGAGTTAGTTCAGGCATCACTATTCGAGTATCTACACCGCACAGAGGTAGTAGTTTAGCGTTTTGAATGGAAGGACACGATCTGATCCAAAACTGAAGGTATTACTAATAAATCACAAGTTAGTTTAATGTATTTTAGGCATTGGATCATTAAGAATGAGAAATACATAAAGCTTATTATCTGGTTGTAGAATATCAAATGTGACTTTTACTTGATGCTTATTAATGAATAAAGATATCAACCATTAATATCCATGCTTCAAATGATGAGAATATAACAGAAAAACAAAAAGAGAAATAGAGACAAGAGGTTGATAACGGAGTTCACCAATCATTGGCTATGTCTCCGGGCCCGCTTCCAAGTGGAGGACCTCTTTATTGCTCTTTAAAATGCTCAAAGTTATCTTACATAGGATCTTTGTTGTTACATAATGTGCTTCAGATATTTTTTGCAAGACCTCATTGCTCAGATTCAAGCATGCTCCATCAAATTCCTCTCAAAAACATGGAAAAAATGCCCCTCAAAACATGAGAAAAGGCCAAAATTTATAAACTGCCCCTTCAAAACCCTGCATCCAAAAGTCTCCTACAAGCTTCAAAAATCCTAGTTTATATAGATTTCAAGGCTTAGATGAGGAATCCCAAATTCCCTCAATATCTGGCCTCTTTTTGGGATCAAATCCCCCTTCAAATTGCCTCAAAATCCTAAAAAAAACAATTTATGCGCATAATATCAGTCAAAAATCAATTCTGTATAGTTTAAAAACCACTTTTATTTAAAAATACACAGAGTATCCCCCTTGGGCTATGTGCACACCCTCTAAAATTGTTCATATGAGTTTCATATGGCTAAGTTCTGGCCCCTTAACCTGCGCTAACTCCTGGTTACATGGCACATCACATGCGACCATTGCTTAATGTATAGCACCTTTCATGCACAAATGGTGGAGAGCCCAACCCATATGGTTGTGGTTGCATGGTTGTAATAAAAGCTAATAAAAGCTACGGGTTGGGGCTATGCCCCAACCCCCCTTTTTCCACCCATATAGTCATATATTATATTTAAATATATTTAAACTTGTTTTAATAACAAGCAACATATGTGGGCGCATTGGTGTTGGGTCATTTCTCAAGGCTTAGGCTTGGTGGGTGGTCGTGGGTTCAAAACCCATGGACCCCCAAAATAATTTTTGGAACTTGCCATATGAATTGCTAACAAGATTCCACATGGCTACCCATGCTTGGGCCACGTGGCACCACCTCATTTGCCCAAACTTTTCCATGTGTCCAACTCTGATTGGATCTGCCATCCACATCTGCCCAGTCACAGATCACCACTTTTCAACACCTACTTCTACCACGTCAGCCTCATAAAGTGTCTGTGGTGATGTCATGTTGACTTCAGCATTGACGTTTTTCTGATCCTTTGACTTTTTAGTTGTTTGAGAAAGCAACCAGAGTGCGATAACTCTCTCATACGGAGCCCATTTGAGAAAGTAAATATATTGTTGGAATCAGTGCAACGAGCCGGTCACAATGAAATTGGTTTCATCCAATTTTGAGAACTTTTATTTTTGAGCATTTTTTGAGCCTGGGGAGCCTCTTGGATCATTCCTCCCCACTTTGGAAGCTTTTGGACCACCAAAAGTCTACTTTTAATCATGTAAGAAGTGAGGGTACTGCCTCCCCACTTTGTCCTATATCATCCATCCTCTTTGCAGGGATAATGATCACCTGACTAATCACAACAAACATGAAAACTGAGATAGCATTGTTGATCAAAGTAATCATTTCATTTACCGCACAATCATCTACATTCTTTGTCACACTTTGCAGCCATACACCACTGAACAATAGCAAACTAATCAACAATAATGAGTATGGAAAATAAAATGACAAAACATTCTTCCCCTTTTGAACATGAACAATATTCAAGTTATGCAGTTGAACCTTATGCTATACCTCCGGTGACACTTCATGATTGTTTGAAACATATGGAATCATCTCATGTTTAGCATCACCAACTTCATGTTTTGTTAGAGACATAAGTGTTAAATATTTTCTTGAATTTACCATTCTTTTTAACTACCCTGTAGCTGCAAAAGACCTGTTAGTTTTCATGCGATGAGCACGGACAATGTACTCCTTCCCATCTTTCTTGAAGCAATATTTATTATCCTCCCTGTAGAATATGGATTTTCTATCATAAAGGTAGGGCCTTCCCAAGACAATCCCGCATATGTCTAGTGGCACTATATCTAGCTCTACTTCATCATGATACTTAGAAGTGATTGCAAACTTAATTTTACATTGCTTGGTTACATGCAAATTGTTATCACCACATATCCATCCCAATGGATATGGTTTAGGATGTGACTTAGTTTCAAGTCCCAAGTTATTTACAACATCTTCACTGATTAGATTGGCTTGTGATCCACTGTCTACAAGAGCATCAACTTTAACATTATGTGTTATAACCCTTATGTGGAAAAGTTCATTCCTTTTACACTCATCATTTACATCAACTGATCTAGAAGAGCTAGTACTTGCAATACAATTTATACCTCAGATTCCCATAGCTACAACATGTGTCTCATCATCGAAATCTGATCCAAGATCCACTTGAGTTGTCGCAACTGTGGTATTCTGCCTTTCGTGGTTGACAAACTTCTTTGGCTTCAAGTCAGGATGAAAGACCCAACAACGATCTTCATCATGGCCTACTTTCTTGCAATGCTTGCAAGTAGCCTTCTCCTTTCTGGTTGTGGTTGTCTTCTTCTCTTTCCTTTTCCCTGCATCCTTTTTTTGCCAAGTATTTGTAGAAACACTATCACCAACATTCCCTTTACTGGATTCAATGTGAATGGCTTATACACATACTTCATCAAAATTAGAAGGATTTAGCATAAGAATAGTGTGCTTAAGATAAGAATGTAAACCACCAATATATTTTAGGAGCGTCTCTTGTGTATATAACGGAATACCCAAATTTAAATATTTCTTACGAAATATTTGAGTATATTCTTATACACTTTGACCTTTAACTTTCCTTAAACTTTGCCAATTCATCATTTCTTGTTGCATGTAAGCTAAAGGGTAAAATTGTTGTTTTAATGCAATAACAAAATCATTCCAGGAGGAGATTGTTTTACCACTTTTCTTAATATCATATCTAGTTCTGCTTTCCCACAATATGAGAGTTGTGCATCCCATTTTGAGACTTGCTAGTTGGATTTTAGTTTCGTAATCAACAATCTTTTGTATCCTGTAATAGACTTCTAATTGTCTCACCCAATTATCTAGCTTTTCTGCATCTAATTCACCATCATAAGTGGGTA
>CBVK0100603730.1:0-16591 GCA_900067695.1 Picea abies | reverse complement strand
CGAACCAATTGGATCTATTAATATTGTGAATCACCATCAAATTGGGGCAAAATTTTCCGAAACCCACGGCCAAATTCATGTAAAAACTCCAAATCGGTGGGCGAAAAATACACAAGGCCAATGGCCATTCCCAAATCGAGGCAAATCATGGTCCTTGGCCTTGTGAAAAGTCTAAAACTATGGGCTAAACCATGGAAGATCAATGGCTACTCCCAAAAATCGAGCGAAAGGGAGGATCGACCGCCATTTTTCTAAGGCGAAAATGTAATTAATATTTAAAATTTGAATGCCATTTTGGGGATAAATATATAATTAATATTGTTTTAAAAATAAAGGGGGTGCGATTGGGATTAATATGGGTTTTTTTATAATATATAAAATTCTCTCTACCAAAATTTGAAGGGGCTAAACTTCATCCATGGGAGAAATTCCCCCCCTAAAATTTTCCATGTCCATAAGCGGAGGTAGGGAAAAAAAATAACCCAATCCATTGAGTTCCAGAGAATTCAAATAGAATGTTTCTCTAACAAATGAAAAAACAGGGTATCCCATGGGCTCCTACTTCTTCAAATAAAGTGATAAATTTATCCACCATTCATGAGCATCGAGAAGAGCCTCAAAAGCATAGGAATGAACTATTTCTTCATAATGGGAGATGTTGAGGTCTATCTCAACTTCAATTACATGAAAAATAAATATACTTCACTAAGCAAATCCTATTCTCGAGGAGTGGAAGTGGAATAGACTAGGCTAAAAGCATGAATATAATCAATCTCACTTGGTTTCCCTGTAGCCAATCGATAGAGCTTAAATGTAGTTCATTTCTCATGAAAAAAAATATGGCATATGTTCTTAAGGGTGATTGACAAGAAAGATCCCATGAGGATAGGCCACAAACCTTGTGGACTACTTGTGATAGAAGTGTTTCTCATTATTTGATAGCTTTCAATCATTCCTTCCACTTCTAAATATTAGTTTTGATATAAATGAAGGCATAATTGTTTTGTAGGATATCATCTAAGATATCATCCATAATACATTGAGCCTGAGTAATATTTGTAACATTCTTTCTCTATTTTTCGACAAAACAGGGTATTCCAACAGAGCATGAACACCTTCAGTAACCATTCACACAACCAGATCAAAGATCAACACACTAATTTTTTTACATGGTTAAAACCCTTGAAGAGGGAAACAGTCCATGGCCCCAACTAACATGGCCACTTGAGACAATATATTAATGCAAAAGAAAAATATTTTACAAGACAATATATTAATGCAAAAGAAAAATATTTTACAAGAGATTTTCTCACAATTGATCATCAACAAATGACCCTCCATGCTATTTAAAAAGCGATCATGGACCAATTGGGTGCTAAGCCATGGATCAATGTAGCCTTTAAGATCGAGGATAACATGAGTCGTCAAATCACTCTATGTCTAGAACATATCGTGACCATCGAATTACATAAATACAAATACATACTAAACAAAAACATTTTTACCTAAAGACACATTAAACCAAGTTGATCTTAAATAACTCCTAAGTTTCTAAATATCCTAATACTCTATACCCTAAGGAATTGTGCTTTCAATACAACCTTCTTTCTCAATAGCATCTAAAAGAATGTTAAGATTTCTTTGCTCCATAGAAACCCTATGATTTACTTCTGAGATGTTTATTTTGTGCCTTCAATTTATTATTATCTTATGCATATGTGAATGTTTAAAAATTTTGGAATCTATAGGATGCTTACCTCTTCTTCATTTGTGGGTACTAGAAGAATAATATTCTATTCTCTTGTCTTTTTCAACATGTTGATTCAATTTTTTCGTAGCATAATCTCTCTTAACTTGTGTAGAATAATCCCCCTCTGCTTCTACAATAACTTCTTTCATGACTCTATCCAAAGACTCCTTGGTGGATATACACTTGGTTAATCTCTATCATCTTCTCTACCCCTTGTTGAAGATGTTTCACATCCCTTGTGCAAATTCCACTGAAACACCATGACTTGAGCTATGGTTTCATACACAAACACATTCAACCTTGCAAAGTATCAATCACGCCATCAAAATATTGGAAAAACTCCATCATGATGTGGTGATGAAAACCCTAGAGTCGTATGAAGTAAACAAGCCAACTGCATCTAAAAATATTGTCATAACTTTTTCATTTGATTCCATAGTTTTGATACCAATAGGAAATGGTGCTCCCTCCCATTACTTGATAACCCCACCGAAAACAACTCAAGATTAGTTGCAAGTTGTGGTTGGATACCTTGTGAGAAAATGCTTTGTGAGCTGTGTAAATTGAGGAGTAAACCAATACGAGGGGAATTCATATGATAATTGTGGCGAGAGTGATTGGAGGAGGTGGATCCAACTCCCCAATTCCTAAGGATTTCCTGGTCTCACTTCCAATCATTCTTGTCTTTATTCCCTCAATTTCACCCCCTCGTAGAATTTTGGTAATATCTATAGGACAGCATGGACCAAAAGCAGGTGTGCACTTTGACTTATGTTGATTGTGAACATTAGTTATAACAACATTATCTCAAGCATATAGAAGCTTTGACTAGAGGCACATCATTGTATTTTGACTTCGTAGATCCATCATGAATTTTCAAGGGTGTTGCACAAGCACGATCATAATATGAAATGTTGGCTTCCTTTCCTTGAAGAGAATAATATTTTGTTTGTTCCTTCAGAATTTGTTTTGCTAACTTGTCTTTCCTATGAGTCATCATTGATGCATTCCCCTTGCTGACATGCAATGCTGGGAAATAAATTCCATCACCACTCTCCAATGGGTCTTCAATTGATTCCTTGACTTTAGTAGCATGTTGAGCGTGCCACTTATACCAATTATGCAATAGCTCATATAGTTTCTTATTTATTTCACTTGATAGATGGTTATTAAAAACATGAACATAAGGTTGATCATCATTATATGATAAATGATTCCATTTGAGATGTGATCTAGGACTTAGTCTCACTTTCCTTAACAAATGGGTTGTCATTCTCTCTAACTAAGCCAAATTTCACATGGTTCACTTTGTAGTCACTAGTCGCAATTCCATCTTTACCAAGATCTGCCATATATGGATTATTCTTCCTCTCGTATTGGTTAGTATCTTCGTGTAGATCATTTTTATCATAGAATCGCCATCCCCATCATACCCTTCTTCATTATTTAATGGTGGAATGGGTGGAAGATCAATATAGTCTTCAGAATCCATTTTGCTATTAGTTGGAGATTTTAATCTTAGAGATTATGTGACTCATAAGATGGGCCTTCTTCTATAAATTATTGCTAAAATAAATTGCAGAATCCACTAGGTATGCAGAGATTTTACTACAGAATTCCATTATTTGCAAACTATGAGTTCCAACCAAACTTACCAAAAATACCCAGAACTTGCAAAATTTGCACAAAATATGTGGAAGCAAGGTAGTGTGAGGTAAGGGTGGAATGATATTAGGCAAAGCAACTGATAATTTAAAAAAAAAAAATGCAAGAGGATTCCAAGATCTTTTGAACTAAAAATAAAACCATAGTATTACCTAAACTCTTACCCATGTTGAACTTCTAATGTTGGATTTGATGTAGAACCCAAACTTTTCAATCATTGTAGTCAATAGAAATATCCTATTTTAATGAAGAGAGGGTGTGCTTCTTTGCTTGATGAATAAAATTATGTAGCAATTGTTTCTAGAACAAGATCTACTACATCTACAAATATGGTTTTTATTTCACAACTTGAAGCATAAAATTATGCAATAGAAATTGTTTAGGTTGTAGCAGAAGCTGCAATAAAAATTATAGTTGGATATCTGAGAGCTACAAGATGAAAGATGGTTTTTGCATGTAGTCTTGACTATAATATTGTGTACAGTATCATAAATCAAGATCTTTGGAAAGTGAAAAGACTTCATTTTAACCCTAACCTATGTAGCAACTACAACTCACTCTGGGAAAAAGTATTTATGCATCATGAAATCATTGAATTTGCAATAGAAGGCCAATCTAGTCATAGGTCAATGACAATCAGGACTTTCTCTAGAAAGTGACTCTAAATATTGCCTCTAAAATTGAATGATAGAAATATGAACTGGAACAAAGTGTGTGAGTATGATCACAGGATTTTGTATGAAATGAAACTGTGGATTGCAACAACCTGGAAAACTTGGAACAAGATACAATATCCTTGGAAATCATCATTTTTTTATTTTTCTCTACAAACCTTGTCTGCTAATAAGTTGGTTTTCAAAAAATGGTTGTCTAACTATGCATATAGGGGTTTTCACAATTAGAGTGTATTTGACCAAGTGATGCTAGCCACAAACTGGTTTTCTAGAATCACAAGGTCTAGCAGTGCCTTAGAACATGTTTTCTAGCATCACAAGGTCTAACAGTGCTCGAGAATATGATTTCACTACTAGAAATTTTTTTCTATTTTTATTCGATTAAAGGAAACTAGCTTATCTCTGTAAGTGGGATGAATTACTTTATTATTGGGTTAGAAATGGGTAGAGAAGGAATTCAAGGAGGTATTTTGTTGAGGATTCTTTGAGGGTCGGGGGTGTTGCAGAGGTGAAATTTGTTGGGTTGGTTCTTGGGGTATGCATTAAATGGAAGAAAGAAGTAGGTTGAAGTTGTGATTTGGTATCATTGGTTACATAAATAATGTTCTAATGAATCTTTAATAAAAACTTTGTCAATTTCAACCACATATGAAAATGAAACTTCAGTAATTTCATCATGCACTTTCTTCTAAGAATATTTGAGCTAGAGGGAAGAAAGTGCATTAGCATACCATGGTTCTGGCTCAATAGAGGCTATTAGGTATTCTTAAAGATATCTTGTGCATAAATATTAGCATTACTGATGTATCAATGGGACTTGAATTCTATAGTATTGGTCTTCAATTAATCTCAAAATCAATTCTTCATTTGTCTTGTTCCCTATTCACATGAAAAGTCTTCGTGTTGTTGGTCAACAACTAGAAGACTTCTATAGCAGGCTCCTAGGAACTTGAAATTTGAACATGGCTCATTAAAAGACTCATCATAACATGATATCTCACTTTATGTTTTGGATGACTTGGTAGCATGCCCCTTTTGTAGGAATTGGTCATCAAGAATCACTCCCAAGAGTCTGTTGATCCTTTGCTAACCTACAAAAAAAAAATCGTTTTTCCTACAACACGATGTGAGATCATGGAGAAAAAAACTACGAAGACGTTCTTCTTCCAATAAACATCAAAACAAGCCTCTTAGAGGATTCATTAAAAAATTTCATTGTTACATGTTGAGGAGTGGTGATCAACCTAGACTACTCGACTTCAATGATAATTTTTTTGTTTGATATTAGATTGGAGTGCTTCCAAATCCAAATTAAAGTAGATTCATCAGGATATATCCAATAGAAAAATGTTTTCAAATTTATTTGTAATGATGTGTCAAACATGTCGAGGAACATCCTACATGACAGAGTTGTTTTTGAATTCCATCCTAGACCAATAGTTACAATTTTGGGTACCACAATTTCGTTTTGTAATAGATTGACTTGATTCCAATTTGATATAAAAGAAGATTCATGTAGGTATATCCAATAGAAACAGTTTTTTCAAACTTGAAGAATTGATGGGTCAAATATACCAATGAACAACCTAGGAAACAAAGATTTAGTAGTGTATATTTACGATAGGTAGTTAGTAATTAGGGCATAACTTTATTGTATGATATCAAAATGCATTTATTCAAGTTGTATTGTAAACTAGATTCATAGGAAATCATATTCTAACAATGCCACAATAATCTCATCAACAAGCTATTCTCCCAAATGATGAGTTGGGTATGTGTGCTTTTTCATATGAAAATATTTCCCACTATAAGGCATCCCCATACCAAAAAATGCAAATACTTGGTTCCTAAATTTTGCAATATGACCTTCACACGATCTTGTAGAAAATGCAAAAATAACACCAAAATCAAGAATGGAAGAGAAATCATTGTAGGTCTATTATAACATTTGATTCAAATTGTGGTATAATGGTAATGAAAACCTGACATAACCACTATGGGAACTCCAAATATCTCATAGAGTGTCTCATTATCTGTGAAATTATTTCCACACTTTGTTCGAGAGGATCTTCTTGAAATTTGTGATTCGTGTATGATTATTGCTGTGAACATTTGGTCATGATGCTTCCAAAAGTAATACAACCAACAATACCTCCAAACATCAATTCATTGATTGAATGTTCATTTTCCCTTTATTCCCAATAACAAAGAGACTGAGTGTGGGGTAGATGTAATCAATGATGAAGAGTCAAAGGTTGTAAAGAGTCTTAAATTATTGAAGAAAATAATCATGGTTTAATGGATAGGGGAGGTAGAGTAAAGAAAGAAAATGGTATAAAGAAGAAGATCTATGTCGAATAATAGGTTCTCTGTATAAGAAGTAGAGGAAGGAGAGAAGAGGGTAAGAGAAGGCACAATAAGGTAGGAGAATGGAAAATGAAGGAATGATAAAGGTAGCATGTAGGGAAAACAAAAGAGTGGAAAAGAAAAGTAGGGAAGACAAAATTGGAAGAACGATAAAATAGAGAAGATGGAAAGGGAAGAGATGAAAAGAATAAAACATGGATATAAAGAGTGGAAGAAAGCATGAGAAAGGTAGAGAATACAATTGAGTAAAGCATGAGATAAGAAAAAATGAAAGGACGGTAGATAAAGAGGATTGATGAAGAAGAGGGGAGATAGGATAATTTATGGGTGAATAGTGGTATGTGGGTGGGTCAAAATGAAAATAAAATGAGACTAAGAGCTCAACAAATGAAGAGGCTACATATTGTTGATGAAGATTAACCATATACTTGATAATCAATCTAGATTCAATCAGAATAATGCATGACCAAATCAATGAAAGAGAGGATCTTCCTTGACCTTTTACTTGTTTATTGCATCCTTCAATGAATGTTTCTACATCCCCTTAAATCCTTCTTCAGTGGAATCCTCATTTACTAGTGTCTTCTTCTTGCAATATTCCTGGAAGGAAATTAGTACTATGGGTGGCTATTACTGAACCATGAAATATTCCTTATGTATCTCTAACTCAATTCATGAAAAAATACGACCTAATTTAAATGTATCACACTATGTATGAGACTCCACAAAGAGGGTAGTTGATAGTTATTGTTGTTGATTCCATTACCACGTGTGTTTCCTAAAACTAGTGCAAACAAATACTATTGGGCATTTGACATCTCCCCGGAAAAGACACCGAAATGGGAAGCTACTTTATTACCCTATAATTGGCAGGTTAATAGCAACAAAAGAGACTGTGCATTTACTTTATAAACCTGGATTTCTAGATAAACTTGTGATATGACATGCACTATATGTGTAGGCTTTAGGTTTTTTTGTTTACAACTAGTTTTGCACATGCTTCTATGGTAAGGAAATGAAATTTCATTACTAGTTGACAAATGAAGTGACATCCAGAAAATAAGGCACACCACACATTTGCAAAAAAGTAAACACGCAACAAAAAGTAAACATGCTCATCCAAAATTGTAAAGACTATCTTCTATAAAGTACAACTACATAAAGACTTTACTCTACCTATTGGATATCCTAATACATAAATTAACATTCTTCTGCCAAAATGGAAAATATTTGCGTGGTTGGTATCTCGTTCACTATTTTAGAGTCTTTAGTGTTGGTGAAGTCTGGGAAGATTTAACCACTGCTACCTTAAATGTAAAAAATAAAACTAACTAATTATAATCACTAATCTCAAAATCTAAATCCATGATTGATGAAATTACAAAACTAGTTTACCTCATTGCTAAAACTACATAATTAAAATAACATGCATTCTAATAAAACATGAAAACTATCTATGGATCCACATCACTTGTTTCTCTAGAGTGGACCCTACCTCTAGACAACAAGGTGCTTGGATGTATCTAAAACAACAACAAATTAAAGCACAATGAAAATATACTCACAATAAACATTAAGGAATTTTCAAGATAGAGTTTAGGGGCACTCTATATTTTATTCTATAAATCACAAACTTCTACATTGTATAGTCTCCTTAGTACAAGTGATGACCCCCTCATTTATAAAGTTCGTGGCATATTTTATGTTAAATTAAATAAAAAAGAAATGAAACTAAACTTACAATTAAATCCCAAATTCAAGGAACAATCCTCTAAATTGTTTACTTGATTGTTTGAAAGTGGCTAGAGAGGTTACGATCTTGATTGGGAATGAAACCTTGTTATTAATGGAGATTTGAATGCCTTTAAACAATAATAAAAACTTGTTCATGGATCCCTGCATTTGCATTTATCAATTCTTGGAGGCTAAGGTGAGTTTCACTACCTGGAACATGTGGATTTGTAGTAGTGGCTAGGGTTCTTATATTTGTCACAATAATTCCCAATTTTAGGGAGGATTTGACTCTTGGATACTTACTCATGAATCTGCTATGTGGATTTAGATGCTCTTGTTTTATTTGTCGGTGAATTCTCTTTGTATTTCACCCCAATATGGTAAATGTGTTGTTGGTATATTTTGAAACATGTTTGAGATGAATGTGAACTTGTTGAGGTGGCTTTGTTGTTGGTGGGTCTGTGGAGCATCCTTCAAACTGATAACATTGGGTTTCCTCAATTTTTCGAGATGTTAACCGAATTCTTGAAATAAAGGAGCTTTAAAATTTAATATATTCATTCATTATCCATATGATCCATATGAATTCATAACATCCTTCTACTCATTCCACAACTCATTGCATGGTTAGTGATGGTACATGGTAGTCATGTGCATATATTCACTAACCTTGGAATAAGGAAACACTATTACATTAGCAAAATCTTGGTAGTATATGATTACTTTTTAAGTTCAACAATAATAAAATAAAACTAGACAAAAAACCCTTTAATTACATTGATACACTTAAACCTTATCTCATTCATTGTTAAAGGAAGTAGGAAGGAATATTAGGGCCAAAGGATAGGTAAGTGGGGCAAAAAGGTAGATGAGAAGTGTTATCATTGGAAAATGGCTCACTACAAATACAGACAATGAATGAAGAAACAATTAACACAAACACAACATACTACCAATATTCATGAAAGGATTACACTTAGTTTGGCAAGACAATCATAAAACTATGTAAAAGTGGTTATGGAAATCCGCGCACATTCAACTAACGCAGCACATGCACATCTGCGCAGGCTAACATGGTGTATGATGTGCACAGTGCATTGTATGCAAAAAATAAGAGGCATTTGAGTATTTTTATGTTGTTCATTTTAGCTTTGGGAATCCCTCTTCCTCTTAGAAATCTTTAGGCATCCATAGCAAGTGTTAGGACTCTTTCCTCTTGAGTAGTCCATCACTCTTTTCTTCACTATTTTCCTTTGTTAGCCATTGAGAGTAGAAATAAGATTTTGTACTTGGGGACTCAAGATCCTTCCCAAGGAGGAAGAAGGGACTCATAAGTTCCCATATTTCTCCAAGGAGTATCAATTCGAAGATCAATTTACTTGGTATATCCCTCTTGTGCTTTCTTTGTGCATTCATTTCAAGCTATTGTTTGTCTAGTTTAGATTTATTTCATTGTTGTTTATTTCTTGTTTCTTTATGTTAGTTGAGCCACTAACCAACTAACTCTTTGTCATGCTTTCTAGGTAGCCTAACTAAATAGTTAAGGGACCTCCTTTTGCTCACCCTTGCGCCAAAAGGAACCCAACAAGGAGAATAAAAAAGATAGTAAAAAATATGTCAAAATTGAGACACATTAAGTGTTAATTTTCCTCGATTCATCCCTTGGTATGCTCTGATACCATGTTGAAATTTCTCCTACTCAACACTCAAAAATTAGCTCAAAACAAAATCACTTTATCTACTAAAAGAACAATTGAGTAATCAACTAAACATGCATTCGAAGCATAAATAAGGAAACCAAATCAAGCACACATAAATACCAATATTTTTGGGTAGATACCCTAGAAAAACCTCAAAGGGGAAACCATTGGTGAGAATGATTTTATTATTCTAAAGGTAGGGCTCCTGTAATAGGGATAGTAGCCCACTGAGAGAAATAAAACTACAGACTAACCTGGCAAGGTCTGACTTATTGTGCGACAAGTTCTGCCATGCCTTTCGAGGCATACACGATTCACCTTCTTGTGAATTATGTATTTCCACACTGTGACCACGTACCTGTACAGAAAACTTGTACTGTAATCTTCGTATGATCCAACACTCTCCCATGGCTTCCTCATACTAAAACCCACATGTGTAAGCCTTTGTTCTCTCTTCTCCTTGAACTGATCTCTAGAAGGAAGTCCTTCTCCTTCCCTATCCAATATCTCCTTGAATCAAAGTCCTTATTGATCCAAGCTCGCAAGTATCAAGTCTCCTTGAGTCTGTCAAGTGTATGAAAAATTCCTTATTTGCTTCTACACTCTCAAATGACTCCACACTAGCAAAATTCCTTCTTTGTTATCTTTGTGTGAATGTGTCTCATCCTTCACCCTAGCCTTGCTTTTATAATCGTGAGTTATAATCTATTTCTAATCTCACTTGAGATTTACATTGCAAGTGAAGATTGCATGCTAAGATTACATGCTAAGTACTTTTAGCACTTTTCTCAAATAACTCAACTAATTAATTACATAATTAAATAAAAACAATTTACTTTAATAATTCCTTTAATTAAAGTAAATTCAAGAGTAGAAGGTTTTGGACGAATTCCACATGTCTAGACACATAGACCTATGAGGAAATACATGTATGATACTACCACTAACATAAAAAATCCCTCTTAGCGAGGAAGTTGTTTCCCGAAGAGCCACCTGGAACTGATTTTGCCTATGACTCTGGCACAATGTCACACACATCATCCTGCATACTAGCATTCCTCCAACCTTGTTGGTTAGCTTCTCCCTGAATACTAGAAGTCTCGAAATCGATGACACTACATATGAATGCCATGAAGTTTGAAAACTTTGTCAAAGGTCTACTCTCCCTCAATGTGTTGTTGGACACACCGACCACACTAATAGGGGGGTTAATCATTGTAGGGCTCTTTTTACACTTCTTACAAAACTTTAGTTATCAATTACCATTTTCTCATTAATTGCATTCATACTTAGTTTCTTCCATGTAAACATATCTCAACAATATATATATCATCAACAACCATCACCATAAAGAACACAAGGAACACAAGATATATGTATAAGTTTATTTTGTATTACAAACTACAATCCGTGGAGTTTATCAGCATCAACTGAAAAGAGAAACAACTCCAAAAGAGCACCAAATCTGAATACAAGACTCAACTTGCAGATCTCAGCACCAACTGAAATGTGAGAAATACAATCCTCAAGTGCGAGACCGTGCTTGTGAACAAAAACCAATTTGTCAATAGTTACGTGACATGTTCATACTACATCCTATGTATGTATGTGATCTTCCTATGATGTAGCACGTGTATGTATGTGTCCTTCCCTTTGTCATACTGTGTACATCTTTAGAAACAAGGGTTTCTGAACCTTCACAATTTCTTCTGTTCAGACCCTTCCTGCCTCTGTCACATCCACCAATAACCTGTCACTGCAATCAACCTGTCAATGCTCAACCTTTACCATAACAACCACAAACAAATCTACACCATCCAACAACCTATGCATGCTCCTCATGGTGGTAGAGGAGGTCAAACTAATTGGAAACATTTTAGGATCTTTTAACTCAACAATAATTGCTCTCATTTATATCAAAATAATATCTAGATGAATGGGAGACACAATGATATCACAATGAAGGATGAATGAGAGGAACTCGAAGAAGATATTCAATATTAGCTTTGGTTCTTCATTACGATATCATATGTCTCTTTTATAGAGATTGCAAATGGTCATAAGATCTAAATGCTTGTGGTTGTGTGATTATGTCAACCATCATCCAAGAATATCTGAATGCCTAACAATTTGATATTATTACATAATTAAGCCTTATAATATAACAGCCCCTCTTAATAATTACACTATTGAAAACAAAAATCACTAAAAGAAAACACACATTGACTGAACACAACTAAAAATAGAACTAGACATTATTTAGAGGTTTCACCTTTGAAAAACATTCTTGGACTAGGAAGACTCATTCAAGTTCTTGGATACACCAACCACACTGAGAGGGGTGAATCAGTGTAGGGCTATTTTTACACTTCTTTACAAAACACCTTAGTTAAAAATTACCATTTTCTCATTAATTCCATTCATACTTAGTTTCTTGCATGTAAACATATCTCAGAAATATATATATCATCAATAACCATAACCATAAAGAACAAAAGAAACACAAGATATATGTATAATTTTATTTTGTATTATGGACTACAATCCTTGGAGTTTATCAACATCAACTGAAAAGAGAAACAAGTCCAAAAGAGCACCAACTCTCAATGTAAGACTCATCTTGCATGTATCAACACCAACTGATATGTTACAAATCCAATCCTCAAGTACAAGACCTTGCTTTTGGAAAGAAACCAATATGTCAATAGATACATGATCTTCCTATTCTTCAACACGCGTATGTATGCACCCTTCCCTCTATCAACCTGCGTACACCTTCAAAAACTAGGGTTTCTAAAACTTCACAATTTCTTCCCTTCAGACTCTTTTTTCCTCTATCATATCCACTAGTAACCTGACACTACAATCATCCTGTCACTGCTCAACCTATACCATACCAACCACAAACAAATCTACACCATCCAACAACCTATGCATGCTCCTCATGCATACACCATCATAGATCATGGATATCTCTCAATCAGAAAATAACTACTCAACTAACCAGATCATGGCTTTCTCATTGTGAGCAAAGTGGTTTTCTAGAGGTCTTCTATGATGTGAAGCCAATGGGAGGGTGCCACTTGTAATTGGAAAATAATTGGTATCGCATCATGAGGTGCAGTTAACCCCGGCTCAAGTTCACGATACAAAATCAATGTGGGTCGTTGATCTTCCAATCATCCCCATCGTTATATATGGAAGCCAACAAGTTTGTGCATCCGAGAAAAAGGAGTGCGGGATGGGACCCACCCATCCCTGGAACCAATGGTTGAGTGACAAGTGGTAGGTCCACAATGGAAGGTCCATGGTGGCAGGCCACTATGGCAAGGATACTAGTGAAGCGACGGTCGATACCACAAGTGGTATCAGAGCATGGTGGTAAGTGATATCATTTGGTGCCATGGTAGTTTTGGAAATGTTATTTGGCGATGTGAAACCAATAAGAAGGCACCATGTATCATGGATGAAACCACTACCACATCGAGGAGGGTTGTTAACCATCATGAATGTTGACAATGCGAGATAAATGTGGGTCGTTGATCGTACCTCTATCTCCATCGTTAGATTTGGGAGTATGTCGGTTGTGCACGCCCGAGGAAAAAGGGTGTGGGATGGGACCTGCCCATCCCAGAAGATAATGAATGGACACCGCATGAAATTCTGACAGGAGAGGTAGGAAGCATGTCCCATTCATGCTCAAAGAAGGTGTCAGGTGGGCATCCGGGTATGGTGGGGCTCAAAATATAGTTTAATTTATAAAATAAAGGTAAAGAAGGAGAGAAGGAAGAAGGCGATGAAGGCTAACAAGGCAAGGAAAAGGTGGCCAAGAGGGTGACATTGAATCACCTCAGGGTGCCATGTGGACCTATAATGCCACATCAACAAAGATGCCACATAGGAAAAAATTTCCTATAGTCTCACAAAAATAAATTAGTCTAGAACCAAACTTGTATTTGGCCATAACTGGAGAAGATTAAGTTAGATTGAGATGAAACTTATGGGGTTTCATCCATAGTGAGGAAATATACAAAGTTTCAGACATGGCCACTATCCATTTTTGTTTGGATTTGTCAAAATTTGCAAAATTGGTTTTTAAATATCTGAGTCCAAATCATCAGCAAAGATCTAGATTAAGTTGAAATTCTTGGAGGAAGTCCAAAGAGAAAACATGAAAATACTGTGGGAAGGTATTGGTCGAATTCTTAAGATTTTGGAGTGGAGGTGCCAAAATAGGGAAAAATCCACTATTTTGAGCAACATTTTAGGGATTTTTGGGATTTTCAAAGGAGGAAATGGGTCCCCAGATGGAAAATTAAAAAAACAATAATTACTTGACATTTTGTATACTCATCAAGCTAGACAAATTTAGTTTAGTGAATTTTTTCTATAAGTGTACACTTTGGGAGATACCTAGTTTGGATAAAAAAATTGTCTCGAAAAAGGGGTGAAAAAGGACAAAGTTGTCATTTTCATATTGCTACAGTTTTTTACCGGAGCATCAGATTGACAATATGAGAGTTGCTATGAATTCTTTTCATTCGTTTTTATCTATGAATCATACAAAAATTTCCCTGGTTCCTGACAGTTTTACTTCTACAACTGGCATAAGTTGGTGTTTGGGATTAATTGCACCAGAATGAAAAGTGTACAAAAGGGGTAAATTAACAATATTCATATGACTATAAATTTCTACTCAAATCTCATAATTGATAAAGAAAGAACTTGTTGGAAATATATTGGAGAGAAGAATCCATCTATCAACCCATAAAATTGATTTGTGTAGTACAAGTTGCAGTCAATGCAAAAGAAGATGATTTGTGGCATTAAAGCATAGAAAAAAAAAATTATGCATTCTTTTCCAGAACTCTATGTACATATTTTTGTCTAGCAGAAAATTGTTTGTATGCATATTTTTCTTTCAAAATATAGAGGTGCAAGAAGGAATTTTGGTTCCTATATGAGAACCACAACCATGGAAGATGCCCAAGGGTCCATTTTGGTTCCTATATGAGAACCACAACCATGGAAGATGCCCAAGGGTCCTACAATCATGAAGAGGATTTCAGAGGGCTACATGTCAACATGGGAAATGTTGAGATAGAGTCTAATGGAAGAAGAGACAGGAAGGATCCTCTAACTATGAGAATCCTACAAAGAGAAGTGCAGAACTATAGGGTTGATAATGAGAAGATTATGAAGGCTCAGGAAGAGATACTTTATAGTTTGAATATGTTGTAGAGGCAAACCAATAGAGACTATGGCATAAAGAAATAATCTAGTGTTAGACATGTGACAACATCCAGATCCCATAGTAGAAGGGATGAGCATGGTAATGATAGGAAATCAATAAGCATGAGTAGGTGACATCATTCCCTAGAGAAATCCACTAGGAGAGCTCATGCAAGTTTAGGGCTAGGAATCAGTCCAATCGTGTCTCTTGTTAGGAGATAGAGGAGAAGGCTCGAGGGAGACATTTTGCAAGGTGAACTCAGGAAAATCAAGCCACCAACTTTCAATGGTGAGCATATGAAGGGAGAAGAGGTCGAGGCTTGGCTATTGGAAATGAATAAATATTTTGAGTTGCATGATTATCCCTCTAGGGTAGAAGCAAGAATTGCAACCTACCACTTGCAAGGAAAGGTAGCCATACAGTAGGATCAACTTAAGCAAAAAAAACACCTTGATTATATGAACGTCTCATGGAAGCAGTTCAAAGGATATTTCCAAGAGAAATATTTGTCAGAACATTAATATGAAAGGAAGATGAAAGAGTTCTTTGAACTCAAGCTGGGAAGCGTGACAATGGATGAATATGAGAAAAAAATCTTTGAATTGTTTAAGTCTGTGGACTTCATAAAGGATGAGAAGGTAAAAATCCAAAGGTTTCTAAGTGATTTACCCTCTTTCTACAATCGAAAGATACAATATGATAACCCCGGGAATTTGGAGGAATCCACAAGGAGAGAAAATCATCTTTATGAGCATAGAAGAGGGAGGCAAGTCTTCCAAAAGACTTGGAATGACAAGATGAGAGTAAAGAGAGATCAAAGGAAAAAGGGTTTTAAGCCACCATTTTTCAAGAATAACTCCCAAGCAAATTAGCAAGGATAGTCAACCCAAAATGAGCACAATATGGGAAATTCATTTGGGAAAAGTCCAAGGCAACAACCTATACAATGTTGGGGATGTGAGGGAAATCACTTATATAGAGACTTCACTCACGAAGGTGAAAGAATGAGGATTGTCCACATCATTCAAGGGGATAAAAAAGTTGAATATATGGAAGGAAGCATGCCAAGGATATATGCATCCTTGAACAACAAGCAAGCAAAGTATCAATTCTCCATGATTGAAGTGGAAGGTAAGATTGATAACCAACCCATAGCAATTTTAATTGAATTTGGAGCTAGCCATAGTTACATAAACTCTAACAGTGTTGAAATATTTCATTGCAAGGGAGTAAGCATAAAAAATGTTAGTTGGTCCAGTTAGCCATAGGGGATAAGAGAAAGATCAATGAGTTGGTTAAAGATTATTCAATAGACATGAATGGACTCAACACAAAGGTGGATGTGTGTTGGTTGTGGAGCCTGATTATCTTCCAGATTCAGAGGACTTTGTTTTCAGCTATGTTTATACCCCATGGAGACTTTACACCCCAGAAGAATGTACACTCTTCCACGCGGGGGAGTGCAGAG